>UCOK01008916.1:0-63812 GCA_900474325.1 Synergus umbraculus
TATTTAATTTATTTAATATACTTATTTATTTATTTTATATTTATTATATTTTATTTTAATTATTTTATATATTTATTTCCTCTAAATTAATATATTTATATTAATATATTTTAGTATTATATATTTAATTTTTTATATACCTTCACTAAAAACATGGTGATTCCCACAAGTACAGATAATTACAATGTTTTTGACTTAAGACCTGCGCCTTTTTCGCTTTTTGTTCTGATAATACATACCTAAGAATAATTTTTCACACTACAAAATATACAAAACACTGGTACTGAATAATGGATTATATTTTGTAACTTTTTAAGAATTATATACTAAGTTATGGATTTTAAATTGAAAATGAAAACAAAACTTACCGGGACGCAGTTTTATCAACAATGAAGAAACCTGACCTTGTTGTAAAACGACAGAATCACTACTGAGTACACTACAGAACACTACTGACATACATACTGTCTCACACTGATAAGAAAATCAAATCGGTATTCGTGTTGCTGTCGCGCCCCACCACCACGACAGCACCATCTATGAAGTTTAGATTTAGCGGCAAATTCAAATTTCAAAATCCATATGGGATACCCATGGATATCTAAAAATAAAATACTAAAAAGTTAAGGATTTATTTAATTTAAGAATTAGTCATTTATTTTAGTAGTATCAACCAACCAAATAAAACAAAACCAACATTCAAACAAAAACCACGAAAATATAACGAATTAGACGAGCGAATTCTACCAAGAAACTTATCGAATTGGCTCATTAATTACATACAAAAAACATCCATGTTTAAGGCCATTTAAGGCTTACCCGATCCCTAACTTACTTACATTTTTTTCTCTGCAACGCTACGTCTACATTTATTGAAATATCAAATTGAAAATTTCTAAAATTAAAGAAAATATGCTAAGGTATGTTCATCTGGTCTTAAATTTTTTGTAAAAGTAAAAAAAAATTTTTCGAACATTTTTTTGTAAATGTTGATATTTAGGACCAGATAAACGTACCATAATGCTTTAGCTTCTAATACTAGAAATTTTCAATTTGATATCACAATAAATGTATTGTTGCAGAAAAAAATGTCGGTAAGGTAGGTATCGGGTAAGTCTTACATGGCCTTAAAGGATTTTAGAGTTTGTCAGGTAATTTTATTAATTTCTCTAATTTTTAAAAGAATTTGTAGAACTTTTAAGGATTTAATTTTCATGAAATTTGGTAAAATTTCTAAGAATTTTAAGAGATTCTAAATGTTAAGAAATTCGAAGAGTTTTTTTTTTATAAATTTTTAGAGATTTTTGCTAATTTTAACATGGATTTCAAGAGATTTATAATTTTAATGCATTTTGTGGATTTTTAAGGGATTTCAAGGGGTGTTGTAAGAGTTACCCGATCCCTACCTTATCGACATTTTATTCTCTGCAGCCTTACTTGTACATTCATTGAAATATCAAATTGAAAATTCCTAAAAATAAAGAAAATATGCTAAGGTATGTTTATCTGCTCCTAAATATTGACATTCTAAAAAAAAAATTTTCAAAAATTTTTTTTTATTTTTACAAAAATTTAAGACCAGATAAACATACCTCAGCACAGTTTCTTTAATTTTAAAAGTTTTCAATTTGATATTTCAATAAACGTATAAGTAAGATTTGAGAGAAAAAAATGTCGGTAAGGTAGGGATCGGGTAAGTCTTACATGGCCCTAAGAAATCTTAACGAATTTTAAGAGATTTTAAAGGGTTTTAGAGAATTTTAAGGAAGTCAAGAAATTTTAATAATTTTCTGGGGTTTTATGATATTATAGAATTTTAAGGATTTAATGGATTTTCATGAGATTTATAATAATTTTAATAGATTATAAAGGACTTCTAGGGACTTTAAATTTTATCGTATAATTTACAGAATTTCAAGCAGTTTCCAAGAATTTTAAAAGATTTCAAGTGAGTTTTATGAATTAAGGATATTTTATGGGGTTTAAGGTCATGTAAGATGTACTGATCCCTACCTTACCGACATTTTTTCTCTGCAACACTACGTGTACATTTATTGAGATATCAAATTGAAAATTTATAAAATTAAAGAAAATATGCTAAGTTATGTTTATCTGGTCCTAATATTGACATTTATAAAAAAATTTATTTTATATTTATTATTTTAACAAAAGTTTAATACCAGATAAACAATATAACTTAGCATATTTTCTTTAATTTTAGAAATTTTGAATTTGATATCTCAATAAATGTAGACGTAGCGTTGCAGAAAAAAATGTCGATAAGGTAGGGATCGGGTAAGTCTTGCATAGCCTTAAGGGTGTTAGTCGAGCTCAAATCTAAAAATTCGATTTCTTCATTTTACTCAACAAATATAAAAATTGGAATTTTTTCACTCAATAGGATTAATGAATTTTTAACTAAAATTATACTTACAGATGAGCGAGAAAATATATAATTCAAATATTTTTTAAGTAAAATGAAAATATTAAGTTTTGAAGATAGATTTCAAATTCTTCATTTTATGCAAAAAGTATCGAAACTAAATATTTTTTCGCTCTGTGCAGTCTAATATTTGAAAAAAGATTAGCGCTACAGAGCGAAAAAATATTGATCTACAATTTTTGTTTAGTAAAATGGAGAATGGAATGTTGAGCTTAACACTTGGGGCCAACGCCCTTAATAAAATACAATAATAACAACGTATAGTATATTCATTCATCCCATATATATATTGCTCATAATAATGTACATAATATATAATTACCCGATTGAGTGAACCAAACTCAAGAAAACTCGATAAATTATTAAATAACATATGAACTTGAACTGCTCAATGCAATAATTTCAGTTACACTCATTCTTTTCCCTTCACTCCATCATACTTATATTCCCCAATCTCAAGAAATTTACTAAATATCTATTGAATGCTTGATTGAAGCATTTTTCTAATCATAGGATTTTCCACGTCTTCTGCACGGTCTCAAAATTACTTTATATCACTTATTAATTACACTATTTTACGTCTCATTTATTTATAATAAAAAGGTCCGCTTTTCTACGATATACATATTCTATTTGCATTATAGTTTTCAGTATGCAAGACACTTTTATTGATCGTTTCACTAAATTATTTTTACGTGCTACTTTGATTAATATATTACACTTGCGCATGAAGTAATATTATTTTTCAAAACAGACTCGTCAAAAATTTTGCACGTTTAATTAAAAAAAAAAAAAAAACGTATTTTGTGACATGATTAAAAAAATACGAGTTTAATTTTTTGTAATACTTTTTGAACCAAACTTTAATTAAAGAATCGTTTTAAATATATATATATATATATGTATATATATTAATTTGCATCAAGGATATACACTTTTCAAGAAATATCAAAACTGTGAATCATTTTATAAATCGTGCCAGGTCGAAAGTTTTAATTTATTATACATACATACATACATACATACATACATACATCCATACATACATACAAAACAAAAAAAATAACGATTGCCGAGCAATGATTATTACAATATTAATAATAATAATAATAACATTCTATTACTTTAAATGCTCTAAAGATTACCATCCATTCCAGCTTTTCAACCTTTTATGGCAAAGTTACTACTCCTTTCTTCACTGGCTTTATTTCCATAATATTTATATCTTTATATTTCAATTATTGTATCGAGCTTACAAAGTGATCCAGTATATATGATATAGTCCATGTGAAACTCGTGGATCAATGCGCGTCACAAGGTAATTTTTGTCAACATTTTTTTTGTCTTTACACGAGTTTGTCACAATTTACATTTCTGATTTATACGATAAAAGTCACTACTTTATTTGCGGCTTGAGATGCTGCAGGAATTCGTAGTAACTTAAAGCTGATTCAAAACGATCCTCAACTAGTCTTTCAGTGAATTGAGTTCTAAAATGACTGTCGTCCCTGAAATTTTAAATATATTAAATAAGAAGCTTCAATTCATGTACAGTAATTAACATAAGAGCTAGTTTAGTTTTGCTAACTTTAGATTCACAATAATAAATATTTTTTTCAAAAACTGCATGAAATAAACATAAATTGACTAATTTTAACAAAATATATTTATTTTTGCGAATGTAAAGCAGGCGAAACTAAATTAAGAATTTACATAAAACAATTTTAATTCAAATGATTTAAATATTAATGACTTTTAAGTTATAAATATATAACGTATAAATATATTTTAATGCTTACATAATAGACAAATTTTTTGCGTTTGAAAAATTTTAATTCAAAATAAAATTCTTCTAATAATTCAATTAATAATTATTTAAATATTTAATCTTTGAATTAATTACCTAATAATTTGCAGAGCTGCGTAATAAGGCTTATCTTCCTGGAGACTCCATACGAAATTTTGAAGTTTTTCTGATTCCGGAGTTGCTAATTCTGGCAATTCATACTGTAATTGAAAGAAAATTAAAACATAAAATAAAGTTTGAAATTAATTACAATATAATAAAAAAATGTAAATTAAGATTAGTACTAGCACAAATACATAATGTTAAAGTGAATTTTAGACAAATAGATAATCACTAATCATTAAATTTTGAAATCTTCGCAAAATATCATATTTTTTCTTTTAAGTAAATTAAAAGCCACCAAAATGAACTCAGGTCGAAGTTACTTTGTGAATTTTTTGAAATTGCAAAGAACGTCAAATATCCATGTTTTATAAAAATATCAATAACTTTCAAATAATGAACATTTTTTTTTCTTCTACTTATTTTAAAATTAAATTTCTATAGAATCTGCTAGGCTTATTTAAAAAGTTGTAGAATTATTTCTCTGCATTGTACAAGGGTTCAAATTGAAAATTTGAAAACTCACTTATTTGCACTTGAAATACGTAAAAAGTTCAATATTACCTGATCAGTAGGAAAATAATAATAAAAATCAAATGAATGGAAATTTTTATATAATTTTGCAGCAACATCATGATTAATTATTTTTTATATTTTATAAAAATATTTTTCTCAGTAGGAAAAATATTCAATTATTTGCAACTTTTGCACGCCAAATTTAAGTTCCGCACAATGCAATGTAAAAAATTTAAGATACTATAGAAAGTTACCTTTAAAGCTTTAGAAATTTAAAAAATGTTCATTATTTCGAAAAATTATTGATATTTTTACAAAACATTGAGATTTGACGTTTGTATTTGCAATCTTCTTAAAAAAATGGAGAAAGTGACTTCATTCTGGACTCATTTTAAAAGAAAAAATGTAATCTTTGTGAACTCAACATTCTGACCAGTAGTGTACATTTTCACAGACAACTTCTTTTTTAAATTTAATTTATAGATTAGGCTATTTGTTGAATATGACAAAATCTGTGTTATTTTAATATCAAATAAATAAAAACTTGTTCTTTTCGTTTTTATAAACTTAATAACGTAATAATGCCCTTATATGACAAAAGCAAGTAATATTTATGCCAGTATTGAATATTTAAATTAAATATATAGTTTTGATTTCCTAATCACACAATTTCGCATAATCTAAATTTTTGAAGCAGAATTTCGCATAATAATCTATTTTTCTTCGCATAATTTAAAGATTTCCAAGAGCAGAAAAAATTATCTCTACATCTGAAACACATTTTAAAGACTTCTTACCATTTCTTCAGGTATCGATGCAAAGGCAGGAAAACCAAAAACATTGGAGCAGAAGGTCGGACTAACATTTTTTCCCACATAGATGAGAATCTTGTCTCCAGTATCGAGTAAGAAAACTCCTCTCGAGTCAAGTTTCTCAGCGGAAAGGTGCAGTCTTGGAGGTTGAGGGCAGACTCTTCCCTCCACATCTTTGGCATATTTGTCATCGAGAGCATGTACCGGATAAAGATCAGGATATATTGTCTGAATTAATTGTGAAAGTGGCAGCGTTTTCAATTGGCACATTGCATAAACACGATCGTCAAGTCGCGTATTCATTCCGGATCTGAATGCAACCTGCAACGAAACATCAATAATTATTTCAAGGCTATAGAATTTAAAAGCGCTCAAATTTAACTTGAATTTAAATAAATTAATAATTCAACTTACACATTTTAATAAGGCAATAATATAAAGAGGTAACAATTTTAGATTTTCGGGAGCCATAAGACCTGAAGCTGAAGAGGACTGCGACAATTTATATGCCGAAAGCATGTCGATTGCAGCATTTATAAGAGCATCTCTTGCATCCGACAAAGAAGATTGCAGCGATCTATCTACTGCCATTTTGGAAAGAAGTCCTATAATACATTGTGGATCTGCAGAATGCAAAATATCCGTGAGACTATTCGTTACAGGCAGACACAGCGTGTGTACGCGTATTCTTCTCTCTCCTTAAACAAAAAAAGAAATTATTTATCATAAAGAATTTCAAATTCATTAAAAATTTTAATGAAATTAAACATAAATAAATTTTACCTTTACTAGAAGTGTACAGCAAGGCAGCTTGGAAACAGATGCTCTGAACGTCCGACAAATTTTCCTCGATTGACACTTGCATTCCGAAACCGGCGTCTGGATTTACATTCGGGAGACTGAGTAAATCCGTCGATCTCACGAAAAAGTTTCCATGGAAAGTGTGAATACTTAATCCTCGAGTGCATCGAATTCTCATCACGGCTTCAAAACCTATTTTTCTCGTTAAATATCGCCGTAACATTCTGTCTAAAGTTTCGCCATATTGCGGTTTTGATGATCGGAAAAGGGGAAGGTGGTATATACAACCTCCAGAAAATTTACACATTCCGGCTAAAAAGAAAAAAAGAAATGACATTCAATTAGATTTTACGTATTATAAATAAATAAAATAAAATACTAAACTTACAAAGAGTAGCCAAATCGCTGTATTGACAATTTAGGAGAAACAAATCTACAGCGATTTGTTGGCTGCTGCAATCGAGGGCGATACGTTTGTAGAAATCAGTGACAGGATTTAAATGAGGAACGTCTTTGCTAGCTCGAGTGCTGGGATCTTCTCTTGGTTGTAAGGCTCCTGGTCCCAGATTCGGAAGGCAAGTTTGAAACACGGTTACTCGACCACCGGTTGGGGCCTAAAAATAAATTATTAATACACAATTAGATTTTTATTAGGAATAATTAATATTTAAAAATATTATTTGCAACAACAGTAGCGAAAATTAATAAAATTCTATCTTAAAAAAGAGATGTTACCGATATATCGAACACATTGTTGTCGAAAATCTGATTGGTTCTTTGAAAATTGCGCAAATTTGAGTGAATGTATCGAATTTGAAAACTATCTTTAACTATTTTAGTTGTCAAAACGATTACTAATAAAAAGGTTATATAAAGATGTACAAATTAATTTAAAGTGATAAAAATAATTATTTTCATGTCAAAAATAGATGATTAGTGAAGTAAAAAAATATTTCAAAAAATACCTGTATCTAAGGTTAGTGAACATTATTTGAGAAATTAAACAGATTTTAAATTAAACAGTAACTTTTCCTGTGTTTTTTTATATCACTTTGTAATACATTAATATTTAATAATATATGTATTCGTATATTTACAGATCAGTTACCATCAGAATTATGAGATTTTATAGGATTATAAAATAATTTTAAGAGATTTCATGGAATCTTGAATAATTTTAAGTAATTTAAAAGAGGTTTACGAAATTTATTAAGATTTTAGAAATATTAGGTGATTTCACAGTATTTCGAGGAATTTAATGAAATTTTAAAAGATTTTACAAAATTGCATGAACTTTTAAATAATTTTCAGAGATTTAACGAAATATCATTGTATATTCAGGAATTTCAAGGGATTTCATACGATTTCATGGGATTTTAACTAATTTTATGGGATTTGATAATATTTTGGGAGATTATAAGTAATTTTAAACGATTTTAATATATTTTACGAGATAGTAAGTAAATTTAAGGACATTTATTTCCAGAAATTTTGAAGAATTTGGTTTGATTATATTGGATTTTCATGAATTTCAAAGCATTCATAAGATTTCACGGGACTTTAAGTAATTTTATGGACATTGCTGATATTTTAGGAGCTTCTGAATAATTTAAGCGACTTTAAGATATTTAGTGAGATATTAAGCAATTCAAAGCACATTTATTTCCAGAAATTTTAAAGGATTTTGTGAGATTATTTTGGATTTTCAAGAATTTTCCATAATTTAACGAAATTTCATGAAATTTTGTGTAATTTTAAGAAGTATAATGAGACAGCATGGGATTTTGAGTAATTTTAAGAAATATCAATCGATTTTGCGAAATTTAAAAGAATTTAAAAAGATTTTATAGGATTTTTAGTAATTTTAAGGATTGGAACAATAGATTGTGATTTTATGAAGTTGAAAGGAATTTCACCATATTTCTAAGGATGTTAAAGGCATTTTAAGATATTGTATGGGGTTTTAGTTTTAATTTTGTGATTAAAGTGATTTTAAAGACTTTTAAGGGATTCAAGGGATTTTATGGAATTTAATAGAATTTTAAATGATTTTAAAGGATTTTACGATATTTTATATTTTACTAATTATAAAAACTTTTAAGGAATTCAAGGGATTTAAAAAAATTTCAGTGGATTTTCACGAATTTTTTTTAGAGATTGAATCAGATTTCATGGGACTTTGAGTAATTTTAAGAAATATCAACTGAATTTACGAAATTTAAAGGAATTTTAACAAATTTAGAAGGATAATAAAGACATTTTAAGGAATTTTATGAAACTTATGAAGATTCCTGACATTAGTTAAAGAATTACAAGATTTTATATTTCAAGAATTAAAACTTCTCAATTATTTTTTCTACTAGCAAAAGGTGTGAATTTAAAAAAAGAATTAAATACCATGAGTTTATATGCTGCTTGCAATCCGGCTCCTAAAGCACTTTGGGTATCATGCGTTCCTTGGAATTTCGTCGGCAATTGCTCGAGCAAGTCTCGAACTAAGACCTCTCTTTCTTTTAAATTTACTATCAAATTCTCCGGACAAGGTAGAAAAACATCTGAAATGAATAAAAACAATTTATCATTTATAACAGATTCCAGCAACAATAAATATTACCTACTAATTTGAAAATAATCATTTTGATAATAAACTTTTTAAGTGATAAATTGTAAATTACGAATAGACAACAATTGACAGTAATTAAATTTAAAATAAAAATTCTACCTTCAACGTCCAGCATAATCATTTCATGTGGCTGTGATACACCATCCGGCATACTGAAAAAATGTATTCCGGAGTCAACAGCGATAAAACCAACTTGCATTCTACCATCGCCAGGCATTTTCGAAAGTTCTTCTGCAATTACTTTGCAGACGATGGACAAATATCCACTTTCGACGGCGAGTCTTGAAACGTCCAAGACGAAAAGGTAAACCGCTGGTTGTGGAGGACGGAGCTAAAAGAATAAAGATTATTTGAAATGGGGCAAATTATATAAATTTAATTTACAATGCTATAGTTTAAATTCTAATCATCAAGAATAAAATACAATAATAGTAGTAAATATCTCTCAAGATTTAATATATTAAAGTCACTCATTCAATGTAATGTTAGTTTTAAATTATTTCAAATGAAATAAAAACGTACCATATATTCGCTGGGTGCAATAAATTCGATTGTGCTGGTTTTAACTTCGGGCCTACGAGAAGGGTCGCCATAAGATTTGGTGGCTGGGTCGAATTGGAATTCGTCCGGGACTAGAAATAATAATGAAAAAAAAAAGAAAGATAAGTTTTTAGATAGATTAAAGTAACTATGTATTCGATAATTATTGTTATAATTAAGAATTAATAACAGGGTGGCCTCAAGATTCAATATTTCATTTTCCCTGACAACTACTCGTATTTCCCTGGCATGTGACCACCCTGAATAAATAATGGGGAACTTACGTTCGTTTGCTCTATAGCATAAATTGCACTTCCACCTTTTCGCGTCTACAAAGTATACAAAGGGATTGATGTAGGTTCTGCAAGATCGACAGCGAACAATAGTGCTGCATTGAATTACTGCTAAATGCTGAAATGGAATGGAAATGATTGAAAATCTTTTTAAAATTCACGTTAAATACTCTTTCAGATATTTTTAAATAATAAACTTAGATACTTACGTATAAATCTTTAAAAGGGTGAATCAGAACACCTAGTGGTAGTCTTGACTTTTGTAGTAGCGAATTCGATTCCGGAATTTTGGTCAATGTACATCGAAAAATACTGTAAAGAAGGAGAGTCAAATTTGATTTTCAGAGCAACATTATACAATTTTTTATTAAATATTAATGTAGATGGTGGAGTCCATATCACGTGATCACAAAAATTTTTGTGCTTGGATGGGATTTGCGTTCAATTCGATGTAATCAGTCTTTTTGTAGTCTAGAAAAACCACACTAAATTTTGTTGGAAAAATACAAAAACGGCTAAGAAATGTATGTTTTTAAAAAAGCAATTCTTGTTTTTTGTTAACAAAAAAGTCAAAAATGATATTTTTTGCTTTGAGCTTTTTTTATATGAAAGTATGTTTTATTAAAAAAAAATTCAGACCTTAAAAAGCTAAATCGGTTAATTAAAACCAAAAACAATATTTTTGGGATTTTCCAAAAATATTTAGTATGGTTTTTCTAGACTACTAAAGGATTGATTTCACTGAAGTAAACGCAAATTCTATCCAAGCACGAAAATTCTTATGATCTTATGATTGGATTTGCTTGATTAAATTGAATTTGATCTTACTCAGGACTACAGTTCACTTGATCCAAAAATTCCTGATGTAATTTTATTTTGGGAGGTTCAACTTTTTCCGGAGGTAAAATATTTCTACATTGCAGAAGATCCACAGAATCCATCCCCTAAAATTTCAAAATTAAATGTGTGCGAATTAAAACAATAACTTCTATAAATAATACTTTGTACTTAAATACAAGTGTATTTAAATTTGGATGTTATATATTTACCCATAATTTGTTAAAACCCGCTTGTGTGACGTTCAAGCCACTCATTTGATTATTGACTTGATTCATTTGATCCGGATAAGCATTTGGATATCTTTTATTCATGTTATCTAACGGAATGTTGGACATTTGTCCATGATATGGCGGTCTCGTATCATAAAGATTTTGCTATAATGGTAAAAATAAAAAATTATAAAAATGACATACTAAAATTAAAAATTAATTTTTGTATAAGATTTCCAAGTTGCATGTTGTATAAAATATATTATTCAGAGTGACCACAAGATTCAATTTTTTAATTTCCCTGAGTTTTAGATAAATTTCCATGACAGAAAAGTATTAAAAATACGTATAAATTTTCAATAATAATACTATTAAAATATTTTTAAAATTCCGCATAATATCACTTTAAATCTTTTGAAATTTAAAATCACTTCACAACATTTAACATTCATAAATCTCTCGAATTTACAACAACTTTTGAAAAGATCTCTTAAAATTCATTAAAATTTCTTGAAATTCCTAGAAACATCTTAAAATTCCTGAAAATTCCTTCAAATATGTTAATATTTCATAAGATATCTTCAATTTTCACGAATTTTTTTAAAATCCCTCAAAATCCTTTGAAATACGCTAAATTTCACGAAAAACTTCAAAATCTTTTAAATTCATAAAAATCTCTTAAAATACCTTAAAATAATTTTTAAAATGTCAAAATTACTTACAATTTTTACAAACTTTTTCAAATCCTTTCGAATTCCACGAAAAATTTTAAAATCCCTTAAAATACGTAAAGATATCTTGATATTCTTGAAAGCCTCGTGAAATTTCTTAAACTTCTACCGAATCTTTTATAAATCATACAAATTCTGTGGAATTCTTTTAAATTCTATGAGAAAAATTTTAATTCTTTAAAATTACTTTAAAATAGTGAAAATCTCTTTAAATTCTTACAAGTATTGTAAATTCCTTTATAATTCCATTAAAAAATTTTAAATGCCTTAAAATACGAAAAAAATTTTTATAATTTTTGAAAGCTTTACAAAATTCCCTAAAATTCCACAAAATCTTCAGAAAATTATAAAAATCTCGTCAAATTTTTTAAATTTCTCGAGAAACTTTAAAATCCGTTAAAATTCTTTGAATTCCTTAAACTTCCTTAAAAGTCTCTTAAAATTTCATGAAATCCTCTTAAAATTCAACTAAAACTTTTAAATATTATACAGATACCTTCTAATCACTTAAAATTCCTAAAAGCTTTAAAAGAAAAATAAAAATTTAATTTTAAAATTCCTAAAATCCTTTAAAATGATTGAAAATGTCTTGAAATCATTAGAAACCTAAAGAATCTCAGAGAATACCTGAAAATTAATTTTAATCCTTCGAAATCTTTGGATAGTTTCTAAAATTTGTTAAATAAATTATAAACGTTATATATGTAATACGACAAAAATAAAATAGTGAATATAAATATCAATTTCTATTTTTCTATGTGGCCACCTTGATTGTTGTAATATGTGAGATTAATTATTTAAAATAATTGTTTGGTAACACTCACTTGCTGCATTGGTGATGGAGGAATTCCACTCAAAGGAGGTTTCTGTTGAGGTCCAGCTTGAAAATTAGTCACTGGAGGAGGTCTCTGATTTGTCAAAGGAGGGCCCGAGAGATTAGTATTTGTTAATTGAGCAGCTCCATAAGGATTCTGAGGATACTTGGTTTGACTAGTTAAATTTTGTTGGCTACTGTACAAATTTTGTCCCTGGGATGGCACCAATGCAGCCAAAACATTAGTCTGTTCTCCTAAGACATTTTTCTGAGCACTTTTAAAATTTTCCAAATTCGAAGCCGTTTGAACACCATGAATATTTGATACATTTTCAACATTTGGAACATTTGGAATATTCTGAATATTTGAAATATTCTGTCCACTGTGAAGATTCTGGTGTTTCTGAATATTCTGAACATTAGGCATATTCTGCATGGTGGGAATATTCTGAACATTGGGAACATTCTGCATTGAAGTTTGCATTCCATATTGATTTCCCATGGGAGGAACAAACCTCGGACTAGAACCAGTTTTTTGACTAATCGCTGGGGGTTTCGAAAACATTGTTTGTGCAGAACTCACATTTTGCATAGAAGGTGGATTCTGAACAGTAAATAAATTCTGCTGCGATCCCATTTTATTTTGAAAAGGTGGATTGCCAAGCGTCGTAGGGTTTGTTCCCAAATTCTGAAAATGACTTCTTGGAATTGAAGATTGAGGAGATTGAAAAATCTGAGTGCTGCTTTGGCTCAGGTGAAAATTCTGATTAGGCTGAACATTTGGATTCATTGGATGTTGCAAATTCTGATTAGGCTGAACATTTGGATTCATTTGACGCTGCAAATTCTGATTGATGTTCTGAGAGGAATGACTTTGGCTTTGGCTTTGGAGTCCAATAGGATTTGAAATGTGTTTATAATCCGGAACAGACACAGGTGGTAGATTTTGAATATTTGGTTGGTTCGGCAGACTTGATGGATTTATAATATTCGATAATTGGTGAGTCTGATTTTGAATTTTATTTTGATTGGAATTGTCACTACTGAGATGATTGAATCCCGTTGGAAAAGAAGCCTCCGTCTCTGATTTCGGGTTACTTTCCAAAATTTCTGGATTTGTTGTAGGCATGGCAGATTTTGTAAATGCTGATTGAGGCATCAACTGAGTTTTTGATCCAATATTTATTCCACTTGAGTCTGGAATTCCTCCTGGAAGTGATAAAGGGTTCTGGGATTGAAGAAGAGGGGCCACATTTGGTTGTTGAATGTGAGAAACTCGAGGTGGATACGAAATGGGACTTGTATTTTGAGGGGTAGATTGTTGTCCATTAATTGGAGGTATTTGAGGTTTCCAATCGGGCCTGTATTGTGACTGGAGACCTGCATTTCGCAAATATTGGGTTGGAGATGCATCTCTAGATGTTTCTCTCGAAGGATCGCGTGATGATTGTGAAGAGGGCGTCGTTCCTATTGAGAGAAATTAAGATAAATTTAGAAAATCCCATTTATGAGTTTCATTGGTAGTTTTAAGTTGTAAATCTACATAAAGTTAACAATGATCTACATAATAATTCTTTATCTTTAGAAATGAGTCTGATTTTTAGTTATTAAGTCTATCAATGTTGGGTAAGTTACTTTTTTTCAGTAACTACTTAATGTTACGTTATTTAACAAAAAAGTAACTAGTTACAATTACTAGATAAAGTAACTTCAAGTTAGAGACCTTACTTAAATTACATAACGCATTTTAAGCCTACTTTAAGATCCCCCTCCCCCTGTAACAAAATATTGTTACCCCCCCCCCCTTATTGTACGTAATTTTTGGTTTCGAGAAATAATATGATTTTGGATTTGAAGTTAATGGAAATTTTTAGTATTTGTATTTTAATATTTACATACTTTGCAGGTAGGGACTTCTACGTATATAAAAATTCATAAATCGAGTCTACGTTAATTTCTGGGAGTTATTTTTTTAATTTAAGTACGGTCCCTTACATAAAAAGTTACTTTCTCTCTTCCTTAATTTCTTAATTTTAAAATAGAAATAATTAATATAAGATTAATAAAACTATTTATAATTATTATATTATTATTATAAAAATATTAATAATCCATCAAAATACTATTTTAAAAAACAGGAATTAATTTAGTTTAGTAAATGAAAAAGCAGACAGAAACCAGAAGATTTGAAAACCGCGCAATTTTAAAATCAGAGCCTTTAATGTCTTTCTTTTTTATTTGAAGAAAAATGTAAATTAACCCCATCCAAAAAGATATACAAAATATAAAATATACAAAGTAACTGCAAAGTAACTAAAATTAACTTACAAGTTACTGCAAAAATCGTAACTAAGTTACGTTACCGTTACTGGTAACTACATACTACCCAACACTGATCTACATAATAATTCTTTATCTTTAGAAACGATTCTGATTTATGAAACTGAAGTTTTCAACGTTTACATCAACGGAAAGTTATTATTATTTTGTAAAAAGGACGAGACCTAACATCTGATTGCTCTAAATGGTTCCATTTAATGGCCAAAGAACCCAAAAACAGTTTCATCCACATACCCCACTAGGTTCAACCTCAAAATTGACCCCTAAGTACAAAAAAAATTATTGTAATACCCCTAACTTCGAGACTTAAAATTTTATCGTTTAAATAGATCCATTTAATGTCTAAAGAAGCTCAAAAAAGTTTCATCCAGCTAACGCTCTAAGTTTACCCTCAAAATCGACCCTTAAGTACAAAAAAATTATTAAAAATCCCCGAACTTCCAGACCTAAAATTTTATCATTTCATATAGGTTCATATAATGTTAAAACAAGAGAAAAACAGTTTCATCCACTTAAACCTCTAGGTTCATCCTCAAAGTTATCTCCAAAGGTTAGGGGTTGATATTGAGGGTGAAATTATGGGGTTAGTTTGATAAAACTATTTTTCCCTTCTTTGGACCTATTTGAAACGATATACTTTTAGGTTTCGAAGTTTGGAGTTTTTTAATTAATTTTTCTATTCTTAGGGGTTGATTTTGGGGGTGAACCTAGGGGGTTAGGTGGCTGAAACTGTTTTGGGCTTCTTTGTACATTAAATAGAACTATTTAAAAAAATAAAATTTTAGGTTTTGAAGTTTAGGGAATTGCTGATTTTTTTGTTCTTAGGGGTTGATTTTGAGGGTGAACCTATTTTGTTAGGGGGTTGAAACTGTTTTGTTTGTCTTTTGACGTCGAATGGAACCATTTAGAGCAATCAGATTTTAGGTCTCGTCGCTTTTACAAAAAAATTACTTTTCGTTGACGTAAACGTTAAAAACTTCAGTTTCATTCTGATTTTTAGTTATTGAGTATAGGTATATTACTTTACTAATTATTACCAGAATAAAATTGACCGCCGTTTTGTGGGTGTGGAATGACACTGGGCTGTCCATTTGTGACAGTTGGAGGTTCACTTTTTAGGGTAGGATCCATATCCGTGTTTGCTTTATAAGGATGGTTGCCCAGCTGTGACATTGTGCTTGATATAAAATCTCTGAAACTGAAAAAAGACCTAGGCTCGGTTTCGGTACGAAAAGACACATTTTTGTATAATAACTTGAAAACTTTATAGCTTTCAAACTAAGAAAATACTAAATCTAAGTCAATTTATTAGAAGTAACTCTCTACAAAAGCATATACTAGACTTAACTCATACTTTCCAATTTTTCCAAATTATCCCCCCTCCCACACAAAAAAAAAAAGAAAAAGAAAAGAAAACGTTAAATTGGAAATATTCAAAGACAACTGGCAAGAGGACTGAACTCAACCTTAAAAATTTCACCTCGCCCAAATTTATTTATTATCGAATTTAAAATTCACAAATCTCCGAAATAAAATTTCTCTACTAACAAATTAATTTCTAATCTCCACGTGATATATACACAAACATCGAGGCACTATAAAAAAGTTCATTATCACCGATTTCGAATAGGCGTTAAAGGTTAAAACGTCATCGCAAAGCGACAGGAGTGATGACGGGGAACTTCTTGAAAAATAAGTATTTTTTTCTCTTTTCTACCTGTTTTGTATCTCGGACTAAGGATTTATCCAGTATTATGTTTATATCCTGACAAATTCACTCATCGCACTCGAAAAGGACGAAAAATCGTATAATTATCGGGCAAAGAAAATTCACAAACGACACACAACATTACGTGGCAGCCCAGGCGACCACAGTGCCGTTATCCGCGAGCGGCGAAAATTAAAATTAAAAATTCGCTTTACATATGTATTTTTTACTTTCTTTTTTTACACTTGAGTCTCTCTCTCTCAAAAGTCAACTTCCCAAATCTCAAGTTCTCCCAAATGTCAAGTCATGTTTCTCTCAAATGTCAAGTCCGTCTTTCTCAAATCTCACTTGTAACCACTGCGCACGCGTTGCGTTCGGCATCTGATTGGTTATACTGTTCGCGCGTAATCTAAAACGCTAAAAAGTATTTATTATATACAATACGCATGCGCAATTGTTGTGACTACATATAGGTATAATAAAGAATTTCTGGACATTTGGCATTTGGGAGAACCTGTGACAAAAATTTCTTGACAATTGGGAGACTCGAGTGTATCTGTTTTAAATTCTAACTTGAACCCCTCAAATTTCATATTTCACCGCATTCATCTAGAGTTCTTAAATTTTCGAGAAGTAAATCCTGGTTATATGACCGAGAATATGTCAGAATTTATGAAAATTTAAAAGAAATTAAGAGAATTTATGATTTTTAGCATAATTGTTATTGTTTACATTATGATCACATTATGTTTATAATAAGGTTCCCAATATCAACTGCATTCCGTTCTCATAGCCAAAATACACGCTCGCCGAAGTGTCGAAACGTTTCCGCGTTTACATAAGAGTAAAAGAGATAGAGCATGAAAAATTGGACAATAAGTACTCTCCATCTCTTTTACTCTTATGTAAACACGGAAACGTTTCGACACTTCGGCGAGCGTGTATTTTGGTCATGCAGGGTGCCGACCTATGAATCTATGATAGCAGAATTGCGTTTTCTGCTATCATAGGACGGCACCCTCAATATAAACCAGCATGGCGCAATTTAAAATGATATAAAATATTATTTTATTTGCAATACGCATGCGCAATTGATGTGAAACTTGAGAAAAGAAATTTGGTTAATATTGGGAACGCCTCCGGCTTGGATTTCGTTGATATTGGGAACGTCGAATCTTTTTGCATAGTTAAATAATGTTATATAGTTAAATCGTTACCGTTCTCAAAATACACTCGATTCTCTCAAATGTTAAGAAATTTGAGAGAAAAATCTAGTGTTCTAAAGTTCTCGGTAATTTATATTTTGTTCTTGTCTTTTCTATAACGCTATCTTTGTCTAGAAAAAGATGTTGTTATAGGAAAGAAAAAGACAGAATATAAATTACCGAGAACTTAAGAACACTAGAAAAATGACGACTTTTGGGAGAACTTGAGATTTGGGAAAGTTGACATTTGAGAGACTCGAGTGTAAAGCATTTCTTGACAGTTGGGAGAACCTCTGGGGGGAAAAATATTTCTTGACATTTGGGAGGCTCGAATCTCGAGTGTAGTAATATAGATGTTTTTGTCGTTTAAGTTACATATGTGTGATTTTGCTGTGGTTTATCCATAAGTTTAACAGAGTTTAACCCCGCAGCCCGCACTCCACAGATGACCACTGACCCCACCCCGCTCTATCCAAACGGTTCACAAACAATCCTAGAAAGTTTTGTTTTAATCATTGAGTTACTCGCGTTCTCTTTCATGTTTTTTGATTGCTATTGACACAAATCCACAAACAGAAAGTGCCTTTGGAAATGCAAATGCGTTTATTTATGGGCGAATTTGGGTTTATTTATTATCGTCGTTTCGAGAAGATTTTGGTAAGAAATATATTTAGTTAATACTTAAATACATTTAGTTAGTATTTATATATATTTAGTTAGCGGAGTATATTTAGTTTACGTCAACGAAAAGTTATTTTTTTTGTAAAAACGACGAGACCTAAAATCTGATTGCTCTAAATGGTTACATTCGATGTCAAAAGACAAACAAAACAGTTTCAACCTCATAACAAAATAGGTTCACCCTCAAAATCAACCCCTAAGCACAATAAAAACCATTAAAAATTCATTAAACTTCGAGACAAAAAAATGTTATCGTTTCAAATGTTCCAAATGTTATCGTTCCAAAACAGTTTTATCCACCTAACCCCCTATAGGCTCACTCTCAAAATCAACCCCTAACCTTAGGCCTTGATTTTGCGGGTGAACCTAGAGAATTAAGTGGATGAAACTGTTTTTGGCTTTTTTTAACATTATATGAACCTATTTGAAATGACAACATTTTAGGTCTCGAAGTTAGGGGAATTAAAATGACTTTTTTTCACTTAGGGGTTGATTTTGAGGGTGAACCTATCGGTTTAGATGGATGAAACTGTATTGAGCATCTTTGGGCATTAAATGGACCCATTTGAAATGATAAAATTTTAGATCTCGGAGTTAGGGAGATTACAATAATTTTTTTTTCACTTAGGGGTTGATTTTGAGGGTGAAGCTAGGGTGTTAGGTGCATAAAATTATTTTTACCTTTGAACATTAAATGGATCTTGGGACGTTCTTTTACAAATCGAACAGAGAATTGACCGACCCATTTTTGATTCAACTAAAACTTTTTTTCGAGTTCTTTATGCAAAAAGATTGATACGTATTCAAGGATTTTTTTCTTTTTTTTTGGAAAATAGAAAGGATTGAAAATTTGCGAATTTGGTGATTTTTGGCTTGAAGACTATTTTTTAAAAATTCATAACTCCGGTTCTATTTGATCTAGAGACTTTATTTTTTTTCATTTTAAAGGTAAAAGAACGAGCTTTAATAAAAAAATATTTCAAAGAAAAAATATTTAAAAATCCAAATTGTTATAAACAATTGAAATTTTTAAAACGATTTTTAACAATTGCCTCACTCACGAATCAAGTTTTTAGTATTTTTATCGTATTCTACGTTAAATTTCCTTTCGAAAACGATTTTTTAACCGATGGACAAATAATTAGTACGGTCCGAAAAAATTTAATTTATCTAGTGCGGTAGGTCACACCGGCGCGACGCGCGGGTCACTTTGCACGGTCCATTCTTGTCTCATATCGTTTTTTTTTTTTAAATATAAATGATTGTTACATATTTTGAATTAGCTAAGATGACTTTATTAAAAATTGAAGAAATAAATTAATTAATTAATAAAATTATGTAATTAATTAATATAAATAAATAAATGTTCAACAGTGATGTTTTTCATTTATATCTTTTTACTTATTTAGTTATTCAATTTTTAATAAATTCATCTCAGCTAATAAATAAGATTATTTAATTCAAAATATGTAACAATCATTTATATTTCAGAGAAAAACGATATGAGACCGCAATGTGACCGTCGCGCCGGTGTGACGTACCGCGCTAGATAAATTAAATTTTTTCGGACAGTACTAATTATTTGTCCATCGATTAAAACATCGTTTTTGAACGGAAATGTAACGTAGAATACGATAAAAATACTAAAAGCTTCATTCATGGGTGGGGCAATTGTTAAAAATCGATTTAAAAATTTCAATTGTTTATAACAATTTGAATTTTTAAATATTTTTTCTTAGAAGTACTTTTTTATTAAAGCTCATTCTTTTACCTTTAAAATGAAAAAAAATAAAGTCTCTAGATCAAATAGAACCGGAGTTATGAATTTTTAAAAAATAGTCTTCAAGCCAAAAATCACCAAATTCGCAAATTTTCAATCCTTTCTATTTTCCAAAAAAAAAAGAAAAAAATCCTTGAATATGTATCAATCTTTTTCCATAAAGAACTCGTAAAAAAAGTTTAGGTGGATCAAAAATGGGTCGATCATTTTTCGTCCAAATCTGTACGATTTGTAAAAGAACGTCCCCTATTTGAAACGATAATATTTTAAACCTCAAAGTTAGGGGAATTACAATTATTTTTTTTGTACTTAGGGGTTGATTTTGAGGCTGAACCTAGGGGGTTACGTGGATGAAAATTTTTTGCCCTTTGGATATTAAATGGACCCATTTGAAACAATAAAATGTTAAGCCTTGAAGTTAGGAGAATTACAATGATTTTTTTTTTGTACTGAGGGGTTGATTTTGAGGGTGAAATTAGGGGGTTTAGTTGGATGATACTATTTTGAGCTTCCTTGGGCATTAAATGGAACTATTTAAAAGAATAAAATTTTAGATCTTGAAGTTTGGGTAATTGCTATGATTTTTTTGCTTCCTCATAGAGAGGGCTTTGTAGTCGTTACATTTTCCAATATTTTAAAAATGGTTTAATTAAACTTTCTTCTCTTGATAAATGTCTAATGCAACATTCTAATCAATTGTCCGAATGTATGTATGGATGTAGCCATTTTTTGTATATTGGCACCACCATCTCAAAACGTACCAAAGGATTTCTCAAAGCTAATATAAGAGAGTAAAAGGTTTTTTGCATCGTATAAAATGAAGTAATCTAATATAAATAAATTGAAAAAATAAGTGAAAAAAAGAGATAGAATATTTAAAAAAAAGTTGGAAAGCTTATGAAATTCCATGTCTAGTGGTGCCAACCACATTTTTCTTGAACTTCTAAAAAGAATACAGACCGTGAGAAGTTTTAAAAAAAAATTCAAGATTTTCTCAAATTTTGTACCTCGACTTCAACTTTTTGCATGTCCTAGGAAAATTTTTGCAAAAATTTGAAAATTATATGACATAGAGCTTAAAACTTTATCTTTAAGTTAAGCCAAAGAAACTTGAAAAATCTTCATTGGTTCTCGAGATACGATTAAATATGTTCAATATTTATGTATCTATAATTTTCGTTGAGTCAGATGGAGAATGGAATTTTGAGCTTAACACTTGGGTCCAACGCCTTTAAGTTATACTAATAGTTTTAAAAATATTGGTTTTTATATTAAATAAGAAAATTTTCAAAGATTAATAATTATGGACTAATGTACGTTGAAGGTAATGCGAATAAACCAATTCTGATTAAAATATACAAATTTTTTACAATTTCTATATCGAAGTTAATAATGTTCTCCTTTTTATTAGTTTTTTTTCCTCTCCAATATAGTTTGAATTAATAGAATCGAATAAGTGACGAAATTCGATAAGCGTATTCTAGCAATAAGTATAATCTTTGGTGCGCTTTGACACTTAATTTATATGCTATTAAATTTTAATTCTATTAATTTAACATATAAATAAAAATAACAATTTAGAATCACCATAAAAATAGACGAAGAAATCCCTTTTCATTTTATCAGCAAAATCGGCCATAATTATTATTTATGTCAATAGCCGGATGAATTAATTTGGTCAAAAACGTTCGTCTAGCCGAATGTGTAGTTGCATTGTTTTTAAAAATCCGAATCAATATTATCTCTTATCTAAATTGACCAAGACTTTAATTTTCAGTTTCAGATTGTCCCTCAAGTTACCAAAAATGGAACTGGAAAGTAACAGTGATGCCGAATCAACAGATTCTGGTGATCGCAACAACCTTGCTCCTCCAATTTTCCAAAGCTTAGAAACAGATAGCTATCCTGATGAAATCTTAGAGGAGAATCAGTCTCTGATCAACAACACCTTCGACATTGCCCTACCAGCAACTCACTCCTACTTAGGCAACAATCTCGAGGAACTCCGGGGAAGAACTCTCCTCGATGAAGGCATCTATATGAACCTGCCCCTTCTGGTTAAACAGTCCGTCGTTCTTTTCCCAGGCCAAACTCTGCCACTAACAGTCTTTGGAACCCAGACTATCGAAATGCTCCAGAAATGTATCCAAAAGGACAGAACTTTCGGAGTCGTTTGTCTCGGATACGACAAAGTGCTTCCAATCGGAACTACAGCCGAAATTTACGAATACATGGAAGGTTCTCCGATGCACGGTTTTCGCATTAAAGCCAAAGGCAGACAGAGGTTCAAAATCATTAGAGTGATTCAAGGCTATGGAAAGATTTCCGCTAATGTGAAAATTGTTCCTGAAATAACTCTCGGAGCTCCACTCTGGGAATCTCGAGTCGTTTCCTTGGATCATCTAAGGATTCAAAGTTCCAAAGAAGTTAGAAAGAAGGTCGAAAGGCTGGATGCAATTTCGACTCCCTGGCCCTCCTGGGTTTGCAAACAATACGATCCCAAAAGACTATCTCAGAAAATTAGGACACATCTTGATTTCATTGAGAAGAAAGGCAGTCATGTGCCTGATGATCCGACGGAATTGTCATTCTGGGTCGCGCAGAATCTTCCCTTAGATGATAACGAGAGGATCACGCTTTTAAATTATGACTGTGCAATTCCAAGACTCCAAAGGGAGATCAAGTATCTGATAAAAGATAGGGTTTTTGTTTGTTGCCACTGTAACCTTTTTATCGGAAAGCAATCTGATATGTTTCCGATGAATAAGGAAGGACCACAAAGTGCTTACTGCAATTCGGGGGGGATTATTCATGAGACTGTGACGCTTCACAAGGCCCAGGGAATGGTTTTGAGCAGGGAAGGACCTTCCTCAGAGTATTCTTGGTTCCCAGGTTACGCCTGGACGATTGTAACTTGTGAGGGATGTGGAATGCATATGGGATGGCGATTCACCGCGGAGAATAATAATCTAAGACCAAGAGCATTTTGGGGACTGACAAGAAAGAGTCTGAGATCGAAGAGGATTCAGACAATGAAGAAATTTAAAACTGATGCTGACCACAGCGACTCCGAAGATGATTATGTTAGTTATTAGGTTTATATATTGTTAGAATTTAGAATAGTGAATGTTTTTATGATAAATAGGTTTGCATATTTACAATAATTAAATACGTTTTGGATTCTAGTTTTGTAACTTTGGATTTTACCTTTACTTCCCAAATATTACATTTTAAAAGAAGGGTTTTCCTCTGCATTATTAAGGGGGTCGTCTCATGTGACAGGTGTTTTTCTTACATTTTTTTCTGAATTTTTTGTGACGAATAATACTGTCTGGTTTTTTTGTGTATATTTATGAACTATTCAAAAGTCATTATTAATTTGTTTACGTTAAAATGTACTGTTAAATCGACTGTAGACATCTGGATTGATATCCGTGTAAAAAAAAAAGTTGGGGGATGGTCAACACGATTCTAGCTGTTCTGTAGATCTAAAATTAAAAACTCAACGACCGTTTTAATTGGTAGATCTGCGGCTACAGCCGGTACCCGAACTGAGTCAAAATTTTAAATATTTTTTTTGATGATCTGTCGAACATAAAAACACGGTTTTCATCATATTTGTTTTGTTACTTTTTTTATTAAAAAAAATAAATATGTATAGATATCACAATGATTCTGGTACGAGCTGGAACTATCGATGTCTTGAGTATGCCATAATTTGAGCGCAATCGGTATCGGTCAATTAGTTTTTGAGATATCGTGTTGACCGGTGTGAAAAATGGCGTTTTGAGAAAAACGCGTTTAAACATTTCAGTATGAATGAAATAAAAATCTCTTGATTTACCATCAGTCTGTTATGCCTGTTTAGGAAGTGATTTGTGCAACAAAAAAATCGATTTTTTTGACCCATCACATGAGATGACCCCCTTAAGATTATTAAGATTAAACCTTATATAATAGTTATGTAGTCAGGCATTTTAATATTATTTATCTTACATAACATAAATAAATGGACAAAGCCATTCAAATATCTAAATATTATAACTTAAATTATTTTGGAAAATAAGTATAAAAGTATAAGGTGTTGGCTTAATTGTTATTTTGTAATTGTGATTTGAACCAGTATCATTTTACAATAAGTAAACTCTCGGTCTTAAATTATTTAAAATTCATAAAACTTTCAACGTTTTATATACATATATCTCTGCTTCTTATTCTTCTCATAGAAGTTTCAGGATCTGACAAAATAAAAATAATCATAAACCTGTCTATTTTTTTGACAAAATTCAACTGTATATTTTTGTTTTCAACACAAAATGAGAATTGAAAACGCAACTTGGATTCGAAGCCGAAGCGAGTGTCGTCCTTATCACAGGAAAAATATTGACTATCATTTTAATTAAAAAAATATTAAGTAACCACTAGTCTGGAGATTTTCTCCTCACAGGGTCTTTCTCTGTTCCCCAGTCTTCAGACACGTATTTTAGAAAATCTGTGAGTCCCTCGAATTCAGTTCGACTTTGTGGAGGATCATTTTTAGGGATCTTAGGCAACCACGAGCCCATTTTGTAACGAAACTCCTCGGCTGTCTTCGCTCCGGATAATTTCCAAATTCCATAGAACAAAAGTCCGCATCCTGAAAATGCGTAAAGAGTTCCCCAAGCTAAGGCTCTTACTGCAAGGGAAGCTCCAGAGTCATGAAGACCTTTCACACTCACAACTCCTTCTTGAAAATATTTTGGATCTTGTTTTCGAACAACAGCTAAAGTACTTCCGAAACCAATCAGGAAGGAAAATCCGGTAATTGCTCCCACAAATGCCACAGCTTTATGAAACAGAAAAATAAATTTTTAATGAGGTGCAATTTAATGTAAAATTTAAATTAAAAACTAAAATTCGCAATTTTAAATTTAAACCTAAAATTCTCGTAAAACTAAAGAACTCAAATTTCAATAATTTGTTTATAAATATGATAAAAATGTTGATTTTAATTCATGTAGTCATTCGAAAAATTGAAATATTATATTCTTATAAATTCTGGGGTTAAAATAACTGAAATATGACAATTTTTCAACATTTAAAGACCAAATAGAAAAAAAATGTTATTTAACTATAAAAAATCGTTTGATTATTATTTTAAAGAAAATTAATTTTAAAAAAAGTGTTAAACGCACGTTCGTTAAATAATCCATTAAATTCGTTGAATGCAGTTAAATGTTTTCATATTAGAGGTTAGAATTCTTGAAAAATTGCGATAAATACATATATCTTTAATAATTTATGGAGGGCTTTTAAAAACATGAATTTACCTTTAAATCTTTCCTTTCTTTTTGATACATCTTTATCGGAAACTGACACTTTATCTTTCGTTTGCAATTCAGGATTAAGTGGAATCAAAATGTTCGTTTCCGAGGCCATTTTTACATTTTCTCCTTTATAGAAAAGGCACCCATGAAAAAATCTTGAATTGAAAAGAATCGAATATCGAACTTCGAGTTTAGAGCATTGAATATAGAAAAGAAACATAGAAAGGCACATCATAGAATTTTTTAATTCTCGGTAATTTAAAATCGGGTAATATTACCGGTACCATACCGGTATTTTATTCCGAAGCTTCGAGAATTTATGAGAATATTCACATACAGGGTTTTTTTTTATTATTTTCGAAACTAATTAGATAATATTCACGATTCAATACTTAATTTTCGATCATCGATTGTAAACATGTCAACCCAACCCTGGTTTCCATAAGATTCTAATGAAAGCCAGGGTTGGGTTGACATAAGATTATAATGGAAACCAAGGTTGGGTCGACGTGTTTACTATGGAAAAAAATTCATCTCAACCCTGGTTTCCATTAGAATCTTACGTAAACCAGGGTTGGGTTGACATGGTTACAATCTTTGTGAGCATTAAAAAAATAAATTTAGAAAATTTTTAGAATACTCTGTATAAATATCTTGCAAGCCTCTAAGGGTGACATCCCATGGATCCGGAATGCGTTGCGTTTTTGCGTTAAACCATGAGAGTGAGAGAGATAGTCGTATTAGTCCATCTCTCTCACTCCCATTGTTTGACGCAAAAACGCAACGCATTCCGGATCCATGTGACGCCACCCTAAAACTTCAAAAAATAAATTAATTACATTTAAATAAATATGAATAATTAAATATTATGACTTCGAATTAGCAATCACTTATTTCTAAAACAAAGTAGAAAATAGGTTCAATTAATGGCATTTAATAGCATTTCGGACAAAAATGCAATTATTACGCAGTTAAAGGCATTGAAATGTCAGTTTTCTTTAATGCCATTTTATGCGTATCAATCAACTCCTTATCGAGCATCCACGCTTATCTCTTTGAATCTCCTCATTTCTATCCCTTTCTATCTCCTATATCTTTCAATCCCTACTTCTCTATGTCTTTCTATCTCTGTATATATATGTCTATCCCTTTCTATCCTCTTGTCAATCTTAATTGGCTTTTATCTCTTTTAATCTTTAGTTCTATTTCGCTTTCTATCTCCATTTCAATCCATATTCACGCTTATCTCTTTGAATCTCCTCTTTTCTATCCCATTTTATCTCTTGTCTATCTCCGCCTATCTCTTTCTACCTCCATCTCAATCCACACCAACGCCTATCTTTTTCAATTCAAACTTCTCGATCTCTTTTTATCTTCTGCCCATCCTCATGTATCTCTTTCTATCTCTTTGTCAATCAACGTTTTCGCCTATCTCTTTCAATCCCTACTTCTCTATCTCATTCTATCTCTGTATATATCTTTCTATCCTTTTCTATCTCCATTACAATCCGCATCCACGCTTATCACTTTCAATTGCCACATCTATATTCCTTCCTATTTTTCGCATATTCTAGTCTATCTCTTTCTATCTCCTTGTCAATCACAATTCAAACAATCGATCCCTCTTTGTTTATCTCATAAGAGAAAAAGAGATGTCAAAACGACAGTCAATTCGAATCGATCGCACCTCGTTCTCTAACTCACATGATAGAAAGAGAGATCCGCTCGAATTTATGCATCGTAGTCTCATCCCTGGACCAGGGTTGTGCACGTAATATACCTTAGGTAAATTACATGAGGTTTTGACGTGATTTACGTATGTATATTACGTCGCAAACACCAATTTCAAATGGAGTGGGGGGTTTTTCTACGTATAATACGTAATTTACAAATGTAAATAAATAATATACGTAAAAATTCTCAAGTTACACGTAACTCTCTGACGTAACTGACCAGCCCTGGTTTTGTCAAAGATATTACATGAAGGCTGGCGTCCCATATTTACGTTTTGCGTTGCGTCATAATGAGAGAGAAAGAGACAGAATTGTACGTTACCAACCCTGATTAATTCCTTCCTTTGTAAACATGTCAACTCCTGGTTTCCATAAAAAAATTCTAATGGAAACCAGGGTTGGGTTGACATGTTTACAAAGGAATGCATTAATGCAGGGCACTGCATATACATACACACATACATATGTAACTATAGAACGCAAAATCAACCTACAATATATAGTTTATAGATTTTAGAGTATAATTGGCACTAAAATACAAATTGTGAGTAAATATAAAATCAAAATTTTAACTAAAGTAAAAGAGAAATAAACAAATAATGGAAGGTAAGTTTTTCATTTGTTAATTTTTTTACGAAATTTAAATTGTTCGATTTTGTGTTTCCTTCTTTTTTTTATAAATTAATCATTTAACTTCATTCCTATTATTTATTAATGCAATCTATTATTTATATATTATTCAAGCTATTATTTATTAATGAAACTATTATTTATTAATATTCATTAATGCAATCATGGTTGCATCCAATATTTTTATTAAATGAAATAAGTGGACATTTAATTATTTGATGATATTTTGTATACTTTTATAGATGAAATAACAAGTGTTAAAAAACTTCTAGAGGATTTGAAAGAAGCAAGTGTCTCGAACAATGAAAACGAGGAAAATAATATTTCTCATATAACAGAAATTCTTGACTCTTTAGTGAAAATTACCAAAACTTCCGCAGAAGGTAAATATTTGAAATATGTTTTGTTTTCTTTATATGAAATTCTTTTGAAAATTAGAAATATAATATCTATTGTAAATAATTACTACATATTATATTGTTTTGCAGATAATACTGAATTCGTGAGTGATGATATTTTTCTGAAACTCTTAAACCACAAATCTGAAGTGATTGCGGCAAAAACTGCAAAGACTATAGCCGAAATCGCAAAAACTGAATTCGGCAGAGAAAAATGCACAAACAAAGAATTTGTCAAAGCTCTGATTGAACTGTTAAAGTCACATGATTTGGAAGTTTTGACACAAACATCTAGGGCTCTAGGAAATATCTGCTATGAAAATGGTAATTTGGAGTTGAAATATAAAATAAAGTAGCTGTGAAGTTGTATCAACTCAGCTGCTCATTTAAGGGCGTTGAAGCCAAGTTTTAATCTAAGAATTCGATTTCTTCATTTTACTCAACAAATATTAAAGTTGGAATTTTCTTCCTCTGTAGAATTAATCAACTTTTAACTAGAATTATGCGTACAGAGCGAGAAAGTATCTAATGCAAATATTTTTAAAATAAAATGAAAATATTGAATTTTGAAGTCAGATTTTGAATTCTTCGTTTTATGCAAAAAGTATCGAAATTAAATATTTTTTCGCTCTGTATGCAACCTTATATTTGAAAAAAGATTAGCGCTACAGAGCGAAAAAATATTTATTTATAATTTTCGTTAAGTAAAATGGAGAATGGAATTTTTAGCTTAACACTTTAACTAACGCCCTATTAACACTTTGCTTCCATATAGAGGAAGTACTAATTTAAATATTTATTTGAATCCAATTTATTATTAAATAAAATTATTTTTTGAGTCAATTGATTTCTAATATTAATACTTTAATATTAATATGTTAAATATTAATCTCTAATAGATGATTTGATTTGTGTCGAAACAAGTAATCTTTTTTTTTCTCACATCAGCTTTGAATTATAATTAAAAGATTTATAGATAAAAAAAACTTAAAGATTACATAGAACATACCTTTCTTACATTTCATTAAAATGTACATGATTATAAAATCTAAATTTAATGTTTTGAAAAATCTTTGTGTCTGTTTTGAGATAGTTGCTTAGAACATTATGTTACACATTTAACAACTGACAACTGTTGAATTAATTAATTAAAAAGCTTGGTTTACATAATTCTTACCACGACAAAGCTTCTTCTATAAGGAAGCAATATTAGCTCAAAACATTTGCAATTTGGTTTTCTTTCTGCAGTAAAAGGAAAAATGCTGATTGGCGAGGAAGAGGGATTAAAAAACATTTTAAAAGTTTTGAAAAAAGGAGTAGATTTAGAAGAAAAAGAAGATGCAGAATTTTTAAGAAATGTGACAACTGGATTTCTTCTAAACTTTCTTGTGGACCAAAGTACTTTAGAAAAAGAGGTGTTAATCTTTCTCGATTTTTATTTTATTTTAGAAAATAAAATGTTAAATATATATAATTGAGTAATAAAATTAACCAAATTAAATTTTAAAGGTAATAAAAGAAGAGGTAGTTCCTGCACTTTGCAGTATTTTGGAACTTGATGGGATTCAAAGTCGAGAAGCTGCAATGCAGGCTCTTCTGGTTTTGGGAGTTTTAAATGATTCTGGTATTCAGTTCCTTGACGTGAGGCTCTCGACAATATTAGTTAAGATTCTTGCCAACGATGCTTCTTCAGAATTCTCAGAAATGTGCTTGGAAGTGCTTCATGGTCAAGCAGACGATGGTATTTATGTATAATCAATAATATTTATAAAATATAATTATATATATACTTGAATCCAAATCAATTATAAAAAATTATAACTATGCAAAATTGAAATTGAAATAATAATTCTAATTTGATATATAATTATTATAAATCAATTTCTAATTTAAGAGAAATTAATTTTTTAAATTTTGATTCAACAGAAGACGCTAAAATGCTTTTGGCAAAGGCAGGAGTTTGCGAATTGCTTTTGCAATTATTGGAAAAGCATGGACCACGATGCACTGATGAAGAAACGAGATCGGTTTTAAAAGTCGCCTGCAATCTCATTGTTTTGATTCTAACTGGAGGTAAAATTAATTATTAAATTAATCTAATAATACTCATTTAGTAACAGGGTGACCACATGTCAGGGAAATCAGGGAAATTTCAGGGAAATGCGAGTAGTTGTCAGGGAAAATAGAAATTGATATTTATATTAACTATGTTATTTTTGTCGTATTACATATATAACTCTTATAATTTATTTAAAAAATTTTAGAAACTATCCAAAGATTTCGAAGGATTATAAATAATTTTCAGGTATTCTCTGAGATTCTTTAGGTTTTTAATGATTTCAAGACATTTTCAATAATTTTAAAGGATTTTAAGAGGTTTTTAGGAATTTTAAGTGATTACAAGAGATTTGTATAGTATTTAAAAGATTTAGTTGAATTTTAAAAGGACTTCATAAAATTTTAAGAGATTCTTAAGGAAATTTAGGGAATTCAAAGAATTTTAAGGAGTTTTAAAGTTTCTTGAGAAATAATAAAGGATTTCACAACATTTTTATGATTTTCTAAAGACTGTGGAATTTTAGGGAATTAAAAAAATTTTTCAAAAATTATAAAAGTTTTTTTACGTATTTTAAGAGATTCAAAAGTATTTCATGGAATTATTTCATGGAAATTGAAAAATTGAATCTTTTTTCCACTCCGGGTAAGTATTTTACACTGTCAAAGTTACCGGCTAAAAAATTACAAGTTTTACATTTAATTACCTTTGATGTGTTAGAGAAATCGAGAAATGGCCAGGATTTTTTTTCCAAAAATTTTCTAGGGCCTCTATGTTAATTATTATATTTTTAAGAACACTGTCACTGTTGCCAATAACATATTACCATCTGTGTTAGACATCGATTAGAAAGGGTGTTAAAAATTTGGGGTAATATTTCGACTATTCCTCTACTAAATTGAAAATATGTTTTTTTAGATGATAGTATGAATCTCTTATACAAAAAAAGTGAAGGTCCCGTCTACAAAAAATTAATTGAGTGGCTGGAAAGCAACGACGAAGATCTTCAAGTGACTGCAGTTCTCGCGATGGGAAATTTTGCACGAGCTGATGCTCATTGCGAACTGATGGTGGCTCAAGGTGTCCACCTTAAATTGCTGAAATTGCTGAGCAAAAATAACAACAATAAATGTGGAGATATCCGGTTTCAACATGATTTACTCAGTGCTCTTCGCAATCTCGTAATTCCGCCTAAAAATAAATCGACTGTTTTATCAGACGGCCTCATCGATGTTTTGATCCCGATGCTTGATATTCCCACATTTCCGGTTGTCTTCAAACTTCTTGGCACACTTCGAATCGTCATCGGTGGACAACGTTAGACTTCAAATTTATTAATATTTTTTGTCATTTTTTAAAGTAAATTTTTTTTATTTATTGAGATCCTTCCCATTTTCGACTGTATCGAAAATGTAATGTTAGATTACGTAAACTTAAGAAATTCTGCGTTTCAAGTTTTCCAATATTTTTTCTTACAAAAATTTCAATTATTAAATGTTTATAATCTATAAATTCCTTCGTTATTAAAGTCTTTGATTTTTGCAGAAGAGGCAGCGATTTCCTTGGGAAAACATAGTGACCTTATAAAAAAAGCTGTCGAATGGTCAGGTACTGAAGATCATCCTGGAGTTCAAGGAGAAGCAAATCGTTTATTAGCCTGGTTGATTATTAACAGCAGGTCTGTCCTTATTACTATTGTTTGTGGTAATTAATTATTAATTTTTAATATTACTAGCAATTATGATCCGCGCGCTTCGCGTGCGATTAATTTCTCGATTTTGCACACCTTTTGCTAGTTTTAATTCTACAAATATAAACTTTTGTAATTCTTTATCTAATTTCAGGAATCCCCATAAGTTTCATAAAATTCCTTAAAATGCCTTCATTATCCTTCAAAATTTGGTGAAATTCCTTTAAATTTCGTAAATTCACCTGATATTTCTTAAAATTACACAAAGTTCCATGAAATCTGATTAAATTTCGAAAAAAATTCGCGAATATCCATTGAAATTTCTTAAAATTACTAAAATATAAAATATCGTAAAATCATTTAAAATTCCATGAAATTCTGTAAAATCCATTGAATCCCTTAAAAGTCTTTAAAATTACTTAAAACCCCATATAATATCTTAAAATGCTTTTAACATCCTTAAAAATATGATGAAATTCCTTTCAACTTCATAAAATCACTTGACATTCCTTGATATTCTTAATGAGACATTCTTTGGTATTCCATAAAATTCCATAACGTATCGTTCTAACCCTTAAAATTACATAAAATTATTCAAAACCCCATGAAGTTTCATTAAACCTCTTAAAATTACACAAAATTACATGAAACTTCATTAAATTATTGAAAATTCTTGAAAATCAAATATAATCTCACCAAATCCTTAAAAATTTATGTGCTTAACATTACTTAATATCTTATTAAATATCTTAAAATTGCTTAAATTACTCAAAAGCTCCCAAAATATCACTAAAGCCCATAAAATTACTTAAAGCCCCATGAAATCTTATGAAATCCATTGAAATTCCTGAAAATCCAATAAAATCTCACCAAATCTTTGATATTCCTTGTTGTTCCATAAAATTCCTTAGAATTTCACAACCTATCGTTATAACTAAAAAAACTACTTAAAATTCTATTAAATTTTATGAAATTCCTTTAAATTTCGCAAAATAAATTTAGGTATTTTACCTACATAAAATTACTTGCAGTTACTTAAAATTCCATGAAGTCTCATTATATCTCTTAAAATTACTCAAAATCCGATTAAATGTGATTAAATGTCTTAGAATTCCTGAAAATCCATTGAAAATTCCTAAAATCCCTCGAATTTCTCAAAATCTTCAAAATTACTAAGTATCCCATAAAATATCGTAAAATATATTAAAATTCCTTTTACATATTTTAAAAATCTGGTGAAATTACTTTAAATTTCATAAAAATCCTTTGATATTCCTTGATGTTCCGTAAAATTTCACAACCTATCGTTCTAACTTCTAAAATTACTTAAAATACTCAAAATCTCATAAAGTCTCATTATATCTCTTAAGGTTACTCAAAATTATTTAAAATTCTTGAAAATCCAATATATTCTCACCAAATTCTTTACTGGAAATAAGTGTTCTTAAAATTACTTAGAATCTCCCAAAATATCATAAAATCCCATAAAATTACTTAACATTCCATTAAATTTTATGAAATCCCTTGAAATTCCTGAAAATCCATTGAAATCTCGAACATCCCTTAAGTCGTTAAAATAACTTAATATCCTATGATATATCATTAAATCTCTGAAAATTATTGAAAATTTCATGCAATTCCGTAAAATCCTCTAAAATTTCATAAAATTCTTCAAAGTATCGTGAAATAACTTAATATTTCTAAAATCTCAATAAATTTTGTAAAACCCTTTTAAATTCTTTAACATAATTCAAGATTCCATGAAATCTCATTAAATCTCTTAAAATACCTTTTAAAATCTAATGAAATTTCGTAAAATACTTAAAAATCTCCTAAATCTTTCTCAAATTACATAAAATTCCACAAAATATATAGTCAAATCCCTTAAAATTATTTTATAATCCCATAAAATCTCATAATTCTGATGGTAACTGATCTGTAAATAATAAACATACGAATATATTATTAAATATTAATATATTACAAAGTAATATAAAAAAAACACAAGAAAAGCTACTGTTTAATTTAAAATCTGTTTATTTTTTCTCAAATAATGTTCACTAACCTTGGGTATATATTTTGAAATACTTTTTGATTCACTAATAATTTATTTTTCACATCACAATAATTATTTTTATCACTTTCAGGGTGTCTAGCGGACCGGAATTACCGGAAAAAACCCGGGAATTTTATTTTATCGGGAAAAACGCGAGAATTTCATTTTGGACCACGAATTTTTTGTATTTTATTGAAAAATAGACTTTTTTTCTACTTTATCAAATTTATAGAAAAAAATTTTTTTTAAAATCACAAGAAGGCAACTATAAATTGATTGCCGTAAAAAAAATTTTACCTGGAAAAGACTGGAAAAGACTGAGAGAAATCCGGGTAAAACCCCGGAATTTCCAATTCCCTGGTCGCTAGACACCCTGATTTTAAATTATTTTCTATTTTTATTACCTTTTTATTAGAAATCGTTTTGACAACGAAAATAGTCTGAATATACTTTTCAAATTCGATACATTCATAAAAATTGCGCAATTTCCAAGGGAACCAATCAGGTTTTCAATAACAATGTGTTCGATATATTGGTAAAATCTCTTTTTTAAGATAGAAAAGTTTAAGTTTAAGTTGTTTAATATATTTTAATATTGATTTTCAGGTGCAAGGAAATTGTCATCTCTGTAATAAAAAACGGAGGTGTGAAACGATTAGTAAAAATGCTAAACGCCAAGTACGCTTTAATGCAAAACGAGGCGCTGTTGAGTTTAAATATCATGACAGCAATTTGTCTATCGGATTCGGAAAATTCTCTCCTCGATTCTGAAATTGGCTCAATTTTGTGCAAATTTTTAAAGGAAAGCGCTCCGACTTTAGAACCTCCAATAGTGTACAATTCTTTATCGTTGACGCTAAACCTTGCAAAATCTGGTATAATTTGATATTTAAAATTAAACATTTTTTCTGTAATCGTATCAAACCTATATAAATTTGAATTAATTTTATATTAAATTGACTTGCAGAGATTTTGAAGCAACATATGAAGAAATCGGAATTGCACTCCTTATGGACAGAACTTTTAAGAACTCGTGAGTCGGAGTTAGAAAACGCAAAAGAAAAACTAAAAGCTATATCTTCTGCCTTCGATATATCTCTCGACTGAAAAATTATTTCATCCTTTTAAATAAAGTGCTCTCGCTGCCATGAAACACGCACTGATGTACCAATTCTGTTTCAGCCAGAAAAGCGCAAAACTATTTTAGATATTTATATATTCGGAGCATGCTGACTCGGAAATCTTGAGATTGATTATATTATTTCAAGAATGTATTGTATATGGATCGATGTGTCTTACTATTAAATTACTTCTAAGATCTTCAGATGTGTATATTCTCAGATATATTTATTTATTGAAAATAAATTTTCTCGATGTAAATTTGTGTAATTTTTGCTAAATTTTGGAATAAACTTCCGAAACCTTCTGATTTTATTTAAACTCTGTATACTCACGTATTTTGATGCGCTAATTACGAATATGATATTGAAAATCGGTGACTTGTCGATTTTCATGCTGAAACCATGAAAAAACCATAAAAATCATGGTTTTTTATTTACAATAACTCAATTATATGAATGCAAACGAAAACTAATTTACTTAAGGTTCTATCGACCTTAAGGAGCACATTCTCATCAGGGCACTCGCGCTCGATATTTCATTTAAACCTCGCGCTCGACTCTTTAACAATATTTTTCATGATTAAAACGAAAACTACTCATCCTATTGAAAAATGGCCAAAAGAGAACTTGTAGATCTTTTTAAGGCCAATAATTATGTTTCTTACAACTTTCTCTGTATCTCGCGTTATTTGGCTCAAAATTTGAATTTTCCATTTTTTAAAGAAATTCAAAAAGTTGTTATGCCTATCCTCTAGGGTGTTCAAAAAGAAACATTTTTCATCTTTAGACTTTTTTTCATATCGTGCGTTGTTTGGCTTCTAATTCAAGTTTTATTTCATTTTTTTGGATTTTCAAAAATTTTTTAAATGCTCCAACTTTTTGAATTTTTATCCAAAATGGCTGACCAATGAACTTGACCTTTATTTTAGGACACTAAAAGAGTATACCAAAGGACAATCCAATCAGTCAATTCTTTCGAAACTTATCGTGCTCACAAACTAAAAATCTACAGACAGAAAGACAGACACATTCGTAAAAACATGTTTTTCGGGTTCAGGGGGTCCCAAAACGTGGACATTTGATGAAAACTGAAAATTGAAATTCAAATTCAAAAATTGAATTCAAATTTAATATAACAAATTTTTTATTTAATCTTTATTAAAATATTAATTTAATAATTTTTTTATTAAAACTTATTTGATTAAATTTTAATTTTAATTTATCAAAAAAGAAAAAAATTGAAATTCGTAATAAGCTTACATCCTATGAATGTGGATTTGATAATATTTGTTTCATACGTCTACCCTTTTCTATTAATTTTTCATAATTAGAATCATTTTTTTAATTTTCTATATTGAAATTTCTTTAATTTTTCCTGATTTAAAAACTTTTAATATAATTTTTTTTATAATTATTATGATTATTTTAATTATTGGAACAAAGAAGTTGCAGCTTAAAATAGTAATAATTATTTTTAAATAATTTCATATCAAAATCAAAAATCTTAATTATAAATATATTTGCCTTTCTAACTTGCCACTTGCTTGAGGATTATCCAAAATTTTATACCAGGCATTTCGCAGTTACAAAGATCGTAATAGCAGTTATTACAATAATCCAAAAATCCATCCTGTAGACGTTAATTTTTATTATAATTCGAGCCTGAAATCTATTAATTAAACGCAATTGAGCAATTACTCTGATGAATCTAAGCGGAATTCTTAAAGTTAAATATTTCTAAGTGAGGTCCATCCTGCAAAGTAAGGTGATTAAATTAATTAAGTAATACAAATTTTCATAATTTTTAAATAAAATTTTTAATATAATAAAATTTTTATGGATAATAGTTAATATAAAATAATATATGACATTTGAATTGCATTTAAAAATAATTTTCAAATTTTATCTTTGAATAAAACTAACTTTTAGCATTTAATTTTGACTTAGATTTATAATCATTTAATTAATTTATTCAAGTTAATTGAAACCGAAATTATTATTTCTAATAATTATAATGAATAAAAGTAATTCCAATTAATAATTTTTTTTATTATATAAATAAATTTTAATAAATAATATAATAAAATATAAATTTATAAATAAATTTATATTAAATTTTTAATTTTATTAAATATAAATATTATCCTATCTTAAATAAGGAGCACTTAAGGTCACTCGCGCTCGGCTCTGTTTCAAAATTTTTAATAATTCATGAGATTCTGAATTTTCACGAATCTTTTTAATATTCCTAAAAATCTTCAAAATTTTCCTTTAATCCTTCAGAATTCCATGAAACATTTTCAACCATACAATATTTAAAATTCCATGCAATCCTTTACAATTGTTTTACAAAATTGTTTACAAATCATAAAAATCTCGTGAATTTCTTTAATATTTCCTAAAGTGCATTAAAATCTTAAAAAAAAAACTCTCGATATCAAGTACCTCACAAAATCTTTTAAAAATCAAAAATGACTTGAAATTTTTTTTAAATTCTATGAGGACTATTAAAATTCCTTAAAATAATTTTTAAAACATAAAAATTACTTTTAATTTTTACAAGCTTTTTAAAATCTTTTAGAATTCCAGGAAAAACTTTAAAATCCCTTAAAGTACATAAAGATTTTTTTAAATTCTTGAAAGCCTCTTAAACTTTTACAAAATCTTTTATAAATCAGAAAAAATTCTGTGAAATCCTTTAAAATTCCATGAAGAAAATTTAAATTCCTTAAAATCACGTTAAAATAATCAAAACTTCTGAAAATTCTAACAAGCATTTTAAAATCCTTTTAAATTCCATGAGGTTATTTATAATTCATTAAAATCTCTTAAAATTCTTACAAGTTTCTTAAAATCCTCTATAATTGCACGAAAAATTTTTAAATCCCTTTAAATACGTAAAAAAACCTTTATAATATTTAAAAACTTTTCAAAGTTCCCTAAAATTCCACAAAATCTTTAGAAAAGCATTAAAATCTCGTATAATATCACTAATCTTTTTAAAATTCCTCAAAATCCTTTGAAATACTTTGAATTCCAATAAAAACTTGAAAATCTTTTAAAATTTATAAAAACCTCTTTAAATTTCCTACAATCCTTCAAAATTCTATAAAACATTTTCAGAATCTATTAAAGTGCACAAAAATTTAGTTAAACTATTGGAAACCTATTGAAATTCCTTAAAATTCGCTGAAATCTTTCGGAATTACTAAAACATCTGTAAATAAAAAAAACTCTTGAAAAAAATTTCACCAAGTCTTTTAAAAATCAAAAATGACTTGAGATTTTTTTTAATTCGATGAGGACTATTAAAATTCCATAAAGTCATTTTTAAAAGGTCAAAATTACTCAAAATTTTTACAAGTACTTTTAAGGGATTTTAAGATATTTTAAGAGATAATAATTTTAAGGAATTTTATTTTTAGAAATTTTAAAGGATTTGGTGACATTTCATTGTATTTTAAGTCTTCTGTTAATGAAGAGAACCATGAAGAAATATATGTATATTGTCCTATCAAGTCCTTCATTTCTTTTAATCTATGACCTATTTTTTCTATAAAATTCATTTCATCGACTAGTCGAAAATTTTCAGTATCACGTATTTTTCATTTCCAAAGTAAATGATAGAAAAGAAGTTAGAAGGTCATCATTTGAATTTAACGCAAAGATCAAGGCTAGAAAATCTAAATACATATGTGGGACTTCCTCTTTATAGAATTAACATTTAATTTACATTTATCTATGTTGAAACATAGTTTTGAATCAAAATTTAAAAGCCAAATGAAAACATCTATGAATCTAGCGTAAGTTATAATGACTTATAAGGTCGTTACAAAAGTTCAATCACTTCAGTTATTTTCCTATGATTTTTTTTGTATAATAAAAAATCCCTAACATTTGGCCGTATTCAATTCTGGAAATAAAAAATGTATTATTAATGTATTAAAAAATTTAGTTATTATTTATATTTTTTATATACTGAAATTTGTTTTTAAACAATTTTTTAAACAATTTTTTAAAATTATTTAATAAATTTTTTTAATTTAAAAAATAAAAAAAAACATTTTTTTTAAATTAAAATTTTTTTTTATATTGAAATAAAATTTTTTATTTTTTTAAATACTGAAATTTTTTCGTAAAATATACTTTCTAGACAAAACTACGATAACACTTGTTCTGTTAGATACAAAACCGGAATTTTCAATGTTTGTTTTGTGTCATTAGCAGACGTCAATGAAAATATTATGGAACGTTTTAAGACTTTTAAGAATAACACACTGTTAAGCAAAACTTCATTCGATATTGTCTAGAATAAAAACGATTTAATAATCTTTAGGCCGTTTTGAAAACTAATTCAAATCTTTCATAAATATAACATAAATAAAAAAAAATTAATTAATCAGTAAACTAATGACTTATTAATTTGAGATCCCTTTATATTAAATATATTGATTTATGTTTAAAACAACAGTTACCTCTTCCTTTTTTTTTCTTTTTTTTGGAAACATTAAGTTTAAAAATTTCTTTCTTTTCCTCTAAATGCATTCACGTTCTCTTGTTAGGAAATTTTTTCTTTCTTACGAGAAGGAAAATTTTTTTTTAGACAGTCATAAACTACGACGAATTCAAATAAGTTGTGCATCGAAATGACGTCGGTGCATAAAACATTTCCGTTCATAAGTATTTCATTGTTTGATTAAAAAAATAAAATTTATCAAAGGTATGACGCAAATGCAAAGTGAATTCGATCCTTGAATTTGGCAAAAATAAGTGTACATTTAAATATCAAATTATTAAATAATTTAATAATAAATAAATAATATAAATATCATATAAGAAATATAAATGTAAAGTATAAAATAATATATGTAATAAATACAAATATTTATTATTATATTATAATAAATAATAAATAATAATCCTAACTTAAAAAAGAGATGTTACTAATATATCCAACACATTGTTGTCGAAAACCTGCTTGGTTCCTTTGAAAAGTGCGAAAATTTGTGTGAATGTATCGAATTTTAAAACTATCTTCAGACTATTTTCGTCGTCAAAACGATTACTAATACATAAAAAAGTTATATAAAGATAGAAAGTAATTTAATGTAATAAAAATAATTATTTTGATATTAAAAGTAAATTATTAGTGAAGCAAAAACATATTTCAAGATTAACCTTAGGTTGGTGACTATTAATCGAGAAATTAAAAAGATTACTTGTAATAAGGGATGTGACTATACATATATTTTGTGGAATTTTAAGTAATTTGAGAAACTTTTAAGAGATTTTTTTAAATTTTACAAAATTTCATTGGATTTTCATATATTTTAATAGATTTAGTTTTTATAATTTTATTGAGATTTTAAAAATATTAATTGATTTCAAAATATTTCGAGGAATCTTATAAAATTTCAAAGGAGTAAACGAAATTGCCTGAAATTTCAAGTAATTTTCAGAGATTTTATGATATTTCATAGGATACTACGTTATTTCAACAATTTTTGGGATTTCAAGGGTTTTACGAGATTTCATTTGATTTTAATTAATTTTAAGGGATTTCATAAGATTTCATGGGATTTTAAGTAATTTTAAAGGTAATAACGATAGTTTGTGGAATTTGATGGAGTTTTATGGAACGTCAAGAAATATCAAGTAGTATTAAATTATTTTACAAAATTTAAAAGAATTTCACCAGGTTTTGAAAGATGTTAAGGGCATTTTAAGATATTGTATAGGATATTAACTAATTTTAAAAAGTTTTAAAGAATATCAAGGGATCTTGGGGAATTTTAAATAATTTAAACAAATTTAAGGGATATTAAATTATTTTAAGGAATTTAAAGGGATTTTACGAGATTTCATTGGATTGTCAGGAATTTTAAGTAATTTTAAAGGATTTTACGATATTTTATTGGATATTTTTTCGGTGATTGAATATTTTATGGTCTTAACAGATTTCATGGGATTTACGAGATTTCATTGGATTTTTAGGAATTTCAGGAGATTTCAAGTGATTTTAAGTAACTTTATTGGATTTGATGATATTTTTGTTGATTCTAAGTAATTTTAAGGGAATATAAGGTATTTTATGATAATAAGAAATTTTAAGGACTTTTATTTTCAGAAATTTTAAGAGATTTATTAAGACTCATTGAACTTTCAAGTATTTTTACATATTTAACGAGATTTTATGGAATTTTGAATAATTTTAAGAGATTTAGTGAGACTTAATGGGCTTTTGAGTAATTTTAAGTAATCTCAAGTGATTTTACGAAACTTAACGGAATTTCATAAGATCGTATAGAATTTTAACTAATTTGAAGGGATATAAAAATAGATTTTGGAATTTTAAGGAATATCAAGGAATATGAAGTTAATTTATAAAATTTAAAGGAATTTCATCAGACTCTGCATTTTAATGGATTTCATGACATTTCATGGGATTTTAAATAATTTTAAGGGATTTTACGATATTTTATGAGATATTAAGTTATTTTTTAAGGACTCTCAAGGGATTTTACGAAATTCTATTGTATTGCCAGGAATTTTAATGGATTTCATGACATTTCAGGGATTTTAAATAATTTTAAGGGATCTTACGAGATTTTATAGGATATTAAGGGCATGTGATACTTTACCATAAGAGCAATTTAGTTTACCCAATTATACGTTCATAATAATAAATATTTTTAGCGAATAAGAGTCAATAAACCTTCCTCTCATGTACACGAAGGTTTGTTGACTCTTATTAGCTAAAAATATTTATTATTATGAATGTATAATTGGTTAAACTAAATTGCTCTTATGGTAAAATATTACATGCCCTTAAGTAATTTAAAGGATTTTAAAAGATATTTAAGGATTTTAAGGAATCTTACGAAACTTATCGAGATTTCTGAAATTAGACAAGGGATTACAAGTTTCTATATTTTACAAATTATAAATTTCTCAATTATTTTGTATACTAGAGAAAGGTGTGCAAAAATGAGAAATTGTTGATCATAATTGCTACTTGAATAAATAATTGAAATAGTTTCATAAAAAAGTTTCAACTTTTAGAAATCCAAAATCATGAAGAATTGATGAGAAAAACGTTGTTAAAAAATAATCTGTTATTTTAGAAAGGCTAAAAAGTTTTTACATACTTAATTACTCTCAGACGACACTGAACTTGAAATGTGTTCATACTGTTCATAACAAAAATTCAACCTTAGTCTAGTAAAACAAAACTTATAATTTTAAATAAGTAAATAATTGGATGGCAGAGGAAAATAATTTTTAAAATACTGTTTCTGTTTTTTTGAATTTTATTTATTTTTAAAAAATTCGACATACGGCATTATTAATTATCATACAATACCACGACGGACTTTTTTTAAAATTAATTTTGTCATTTCTACTAACGCACTCTCTTAAACACAATGCTTGCATCCAGAATAAATTAAAAATTAATATTAATGTGTGCGTGAGTCTTCGAACAAAATCCTTAAAAAATATCACCACCTTAAGAAATTCACAAATCCACTCGCAAACAATTTCTATTCATTCTCAAATCAAAAATTATAGTCAGCAATAATAATTCATTATCTATATTTTTAAAGATGTTGAAGCAAGGTTCTAATCTAAAAATTCGATTTCTTCATTTTAATCAACAAATATTAAGTTTAGAATTTTTTCCCTTTGTAGAATTATTCAATTTTTAACTAGAATTATCAAAACTAAATATTTTTTCGCTCTGTTCGCAGTCTTATATATTTGAAAAAAGATTAGCGCTACAGAGCGAAAAAATATTTATTTTTAATTTTCGTTGATTAAAATGGAGAATAGAATTTTGAGCTGAACACTTAACGCCCTTAATGGGAAAAATAGTGTGCATATTATATGTACATATACATATATAAAATACAACATTATTTAAATCGAAAAAATGATATTCCTGATTTTTATTTCTACAACAAACAGGAATGATTTTAAAGAAATAATTTAAATTAACATTCGCAGGATAGTTTAAGGACATGTAACAATTACCATAAGAGCAAATTTATAGATTCGATAATTGCATCTGCAATAATAAATATTTTTTGCTAAAACTAGGCCATTTACAACTTTTTCATACTAGTCGAGGTAAATGGCCTATATTTAGTAAATAAACAATCATATGTCCTTAAGATAAATAAATTATGTAATTAAAAAAAGAAAGGTCGAAGAATCTCAGATATTTTTTTGCTTTGCTGTTTAATTTTTAGTTTAATTTGTTTATTTTGCAATAACTTCTCAATCTTTTTTTTTCGATTCGAGATTCCGATCAACCTCTGTTGCAAAGTAGCTGGTAAACTTGATAAACGCAGCAAATTCCGACAGAAAGATATGGGCCACGACTTTTACTTTGCCAGACAGACTTAACGCCGCAAGTCCAAGGAATATTAATTAACTCATTGTCAGGCGGAAATTCCATTCAAGCTCTTCCCGTCTTACAATTAGCCGCTTATTCACGCCCGCAATATTTATTTCAAAATAACAAGCTTCGAAACCAAATAGCTTCATTTTTCATACTAAATATATTTTAAAAAATTCTAGGACTTCATAAACAAATTTTTACATTCTATTAATAGTTGAAAAACAATTTACAATAAATATGAAGTATTTATAATGGTAAAGAAAGAGATTTGGAACGACTGAAACAAATATTACAGCTCCGGATATTAAGGCCATGTAAGACTTACCCGAAAAAATTTTTTTAAAAATTATTTTAATTTTTACAAAAATCTGAAACCAGATAAACATACCTTAGTATATTTTCTTTAATGTTAGAAATTTTCAATTTGATATCTCAATAAATGTAGAAGTAGCGTTACAGAGAAAAAAATGTCGGTAAGGTAGGGATAGGGTAAGTCTTACATGGCCTTAAAGACATAGAAGTTTTCTCATATTTTCTATTAAACAAGGAGAAATCTTAAATTCTCTAAACTTGTCTTGGCTTGGAACAGGAAAAATTTCAATAAATTTCAAATTAAATATTTTTTTTTTTGACAATAAAGGGAAACATCACTGTGGTATTAATTTAAATCAAATATTGTTTTATCTGCAATTTTGCATGAAACCTGTGATTATTATTATAAATCTAAAAATAACTTCACATTCTTAGTAAAAAAAAAAAGAGGTAGGAGATGACGAGCAAGAAAACGAAATGTATCTTAGATAAGCTTAAGAATAGAAAAAATTTAGAATCTAAATAGCACGTAAGTTGATGAGCATGGCAATATTTTTACAAGATGTATCATTTTCTATTGGGTTGAAGTTTCAGACGTCTAGTCTAAAGACTTTTTTACATTTATTGAAATAATAAAAAAAATAGTTTCCACTGTTCCTAAAAGTCAAAATTTTTATATGTTTACTAGGAGCAATTTTCAAGAATTTAGAGGAATTTGCAAAAGATTTTAAATAATTTTAAGGAATTTCAAGAGATTTATAGTAATTTTGAAAAGAGTTATCAATAGATTTTTTTCAGAGATATTTCAAGAGACTATAATGAACTTTAAGGAATTTTTATATTTTAAACAATTTTATGATATTTACAGATGATTTAAAAGTTTTTCAAAAATTTCAGGTAATTTTAAGAGATTTTAAGGGATTTTAAGTGATTTCATTTGATTTACTCCACATTAGAATAAGTACTTAAAAATTTCTTAAAATCACTTAAAATGTTTTGAAATCTTTTGACAATTTTTAAACTCTCTTGAATTCTTTTGAAATCCATTGAAATTCCTCACAATTATAAAATAAAATAAAATAGTAACTAAAATCTCCTGAAATCCTTTGAAGTTCATTAAAGCCACTTAAAATCTGATAAAATCCTTTTTAGGTTCTTAAAAACCAGGGAAACGCCGGGTAAATTTCTATTAGTAAATAAAAAAAATAATATGACTTTGGGAACTTTTTTGATATTCTTAATCCAAAAAATGCAAAAATAAAAAAAAAATTAAAAATAATAATATTATTTTATTAAAAATTAATTTAATTTTAATAATATAAAAATTTTAGTCAGACTATGTCTGAAAATTCAATCCAATTCATTTTCTCGAGAATGGCAAGAGAATTGGATTTTATTTCAGAGGAAATACAATTTTTCCGTCCTAAGAGTTCATTCTTCCAACAACGAAGAAACTTTATTTTCCTATTCTTCAAAAGTAAAAAATTCTAAGCTGGAGTTTCTCTTTTGAAAGTTTTCGAATGAGTTGCCTTAGAATAAGCTATAAAATAATTTGTATCATGGACAGTAAAGAAAGTCGATAAAAAAGAATGCAATTGTATCTGTTTATAAAAAAAATCAAGGATTTTTTAAAAATTGAGCGTTGCAAGCTTTTTAGTTACTAAAGACTGAATTAAATGATACAAATGATATCAATTGTAGACATTTTTTTGGATATGTACTAGTCTTTATAAAACAGACTAAATATTCATAAAATGAAAAAAAATTACGAAAGAAAATAATGAAAGTATTAATTACTTTGACAGTTGAAATTATTAGAAAAAAATTTAAATAATTAGACTAACAAGAGGAACTACATTTTTTTTTGCTAAAATTATTAATATCTATCATTAATTTTAAAAATGCCCCACCGGAATATTAAACCAAGGTTGGAATTTGTGCTCGAATTAATTAATAATTAATTAATTATAAGTAATTCCTCATTAATAAAATTTTCTTTCTTATATCATTGTTTTTCTCACACAGACACACAAATATCTTTTTCGATTTTAGTTATCACTCTACGTAAAATTGCAAACATCGTTGCACCGGAACCCACACAATTTTTAAATTATATAATTCATATCAAAAATGCCCTTGAATTACAAAAAAAAGAATATATATATATATAAGTACAGATACAAAAAGCGAAGGAAAATTAATTTTTAAGTTTCAATAAATTAAGTTAAATTTTTTTAAAGAAAACTACTAATTATTATTTTAAGTATTTCAAACTTACTTGAAAATTAAATAAATAATTTCCTTGATTGCCTTTTTTTTAAAAATAATTTTTGTCTATTTGGCACTTGGAAGATATATATATTTTTTAAAATATAATATTTAATTATAATATGAAAGATAATTTTAAAAAAGACAAGTAACTTAGTTCTGTTCACAAGTGTTTATATTCAACTTTGACGTAATATTTCTACTATTGTTGTCGGCGATTTTAGATTAACAGAAAATAAGAATAACCTTGCTGATATTGATATGTAATTGAAATAACTAAAGTCTCTGACAGAAAGAAATTAATATTTATAATAATCTTAAATAATTTTCACATCAGGATTGAAGGAACATTAAAAGATCGACTAATTAAGTCCTAATTAACATTTTTCTCGGAAGCATTGCCCAGCAATGATATAAATAAATAATAAATCAATTATTAATTATTAAATTAAATTAATAATATTTAATAATTAAATCTGGAAAATGGGACCGAATCTTTCTCGAATCGTAAGACAGTGTAGATATTTTCAATTTATTAAATAAAATTAGGTGAAAGTTGAATCTTTTATAGATTCATTTATTCACGCGTAAATCGTCGCGTAATTTTTATTACGTCAGGCTTTTAACTTCAACGTGAGTAATAGAAATTATCAAACTTCGAGGTCACACTTCTGATCAAAGTTCTCTCACCTTATACACAATTTTTTTATTATCATTTTGCTGTTAGAAACTCACATTCATTTCTGGGTTTTATCATTATTGTTATTATTATTATTATTATTATTATTATTATAGAGTTTTTAATTCATTATTACAACCAAATTTTTATTATTAAATATTTAAAAAAATATATATTTACGAGATTTTAGAGAAAAGCATTTCTATTGTCGAGAAAGAATCAGTCACGGTTCATTTAATTTGAACGCTCAGCGCTCTTTCTAATTTTCAGGAATTCTGAGCAGAGACGGCGAATCATTGGTTTTCTGTCTTTCTTGCTCATTAAGGCCATGTAGGACTTACCCGATACCGGGTAATTTATACTTACCTTACCGACATTTTTTTCTCTGCAACGCTACGTCTACATTTATTGAGGTATCAAATCGAAAATTTCTAAAATTAAAGAAAATATATTAAGTTATGTTTACTGGTGGTAAATTTTCGTAAAAATGAAAAACATTTTTTTTTTATAAATGTCAATATTCAGGACCACATAAACATAGTTTAATGCTTTAGCTTCAATTTTAGAAATTTTCAATTTGATATCTTCGTAAATGTATAAGTAAGTTTGCAGAGCAAAAAAATGACGGTAAGATAGGGATCGGGGAAGTCTTACATGGCCTTAAACCTTTTACACTGGAAAAAAGTCCATTGTTACAAGAAAATGCCTCTCGACTTGTTGTAGTAGCAAATACCGCTGGACTTTTTTTCAGTGTATGTTCTTGCAAAATAAAATTGAGATCTAATAAAACAATAAAAACTAGACATTCGGTTTTCAACTTAATTATTTCATATGGGACATTCTTTTACAAACCGAATAGAGAATTTAACGGCACATTATTGATTCAGCTAAAACTTTTTTACGGGTTGTTTATCGAAAAAGAAAAGATTTTCGAAAAATTTTTTCACAATTTTTTGGAAAATAAAATGGAGTGAACAATTTGAATTTGTTAATATTTTTTTGAAAGTATTTGTTTAATAAAGCTCGTTTGTTTACCTTTAAAATGAAAAAAAAAGTAAGTTTCTAGCTCAAATAGAACCGGAGTTATGAATTAAAAAAAACAGTCTTCAAGCCAAAAATCTCCAAACTCTCAAATTTTCAATCCTTATTTTCTAAAAAATTGAAAAAAAAAATTTTTTCGAATACGTGCACTGAGAAAGCTGTTTGGTTCTATCAACCAAAATTTGGTTGCCATAAAGTTAACAAAACTTTTTTGTGGAGCCAACCAAATTTTTTTGTGAGTCTTTTTGTTGGTCTAACAAAACTGTTTTGTTGGCCTAAAAAAATTATTTTATTGAGACTAGGTTGAGCCAACAAAACATCTTTGTTAGGCCAACGAAAAAACCGAACAAAAAAATTTGGTTGGTCGTTGGTTCAACAAAATAATTTAGTGTTGACAACCAAAATTAGGTTGAGACAACAAGAACTGGACAAAAAAATGTTTTATTTGTCATTACTAATTTTCTTTTCAGTGTATCTTTTCTTTTTCGATGAAGAATCCGTAAAAAAAGTTTTAACTGAACCAAAAATGTCTCGGTCAATTTCCGTTCAAATTTGTACGGTTTGCAAAAGAACGTTCCATATGCTCGAATTTACAAGGGTGTGGAATTTGAAATAAAGCAAGTTAACTTAAATTTAAAAATGGAAAATATTCAAATTTTTTATTTTATTTTTGAAATAAAAATACTTGTTTATGTTGACTAAATTTTAAAGCGAACATAATTTTCAAATAAGGCGTCAGACTATGCAAATGCTAGTCTTTTAGATAATAAACATTGTACGTACGTTTTAGTTTGGAATATGTACATACATAATTCAACTGGCGTTCATTCGTCGATGCTTAACAAAAAAAAAAAAAAAAAAAAAAAAAAAAAAAAAAAAAGAAAAAAACAAACAAACAAACAATTTGCAAGTGAGTTGAGAGATCCTCGATCCCCCCAACTATCTAATAATTGCGATAATAAATTATCGGCCACCTGTATCGCCCCCCTTGAACTCGCTACGAGTTAATTATAACCAAGAGTGGATAAGCTTTCGATAGCTTTGGCTTTCAGCTCTTGGGGATTCACAAATTACGTTCGTAATTGCAATTAATCGAAGATCTTTAATCGTAATTATAATAAGAGCTCTTTAATTCGCTTTAAGTTTTCCATTGCTAAAATCGGTAGCGATGTGAGGCGTGCCATTGGTATACAATTTTTTCTCGGCTCTGGATCTTGATCCACCCAAATAGGCGTTATGGAAGAATCTCGCAAACAGGACGAAATAGCTAAAATACATCGTGAGACTGTATTTTATATTAATCTTGGTAATGTGGCATTCGGTTTGGCCACTTTCTAAATATTGATAGGCCCAGACGTTGATCGCGCAACCGACTATCATTTGTGTCAGTTGTAAGGCTGTGATGACCATAGAAATTGCCTTTGGTGGAGAATATCGCATAGCCCGAAGGGCATAGTAGGAGTACATTATCGAATGGACAAAATAATTCATAACGACAAACCAGCGAGCAGATGCTGTGTACTCGGTGTATGAAAACCAAGAGTAAAGCAAGACAGTGATGTGGTGGTACCAGTGGAGAAAAATGAGTGGCTGCTTCCGAAGAACGATGAAGACTGTGTCTCCCAGTTCTGGAAGTTTTGAGAGAACAAACATCCATGTCCAAAAACCTGAGACTCGATCTTGTTCGATGAAGCTGAAAAGATAAAAAATCAAAAATTATTAAATCAATTTTAATCGACCCGTTCGAAAGTAAAAAGATAGAAAATTTATCTATTTGAAATAGAAAGGAAAAATAAATCCAAATGTATTCATCCCTATCCATGCCAATCTATTTCTATCTCTTTTTTAATCTACAATAATTTCTTTCCTTTTGCATTTCAATGTCTCTATCTTTCTGTATCCTTCGTCTATCTTCGCCAATAATTTTCTATTCTCCATTTATTCACGCTAATCTTTCCTTATTCTCCGCCTATCCATGCCAATCTTTTTCTACCCTTTTTGCAATCTACTGCCGTGCCTATCTTTTTCAATCACAATTTTCCTATCCATCTCTATCCATTGTCTAATTATTTGAATCTTTACCTATCTCTTTTACACGCTTATCCTTTTCAATCTCTACTAATATATCCATATCTATCTTTGTAGAGTCTTTTCAATCCTCTCCTATCTCTCTTGAAGTATACTATCCAGTCTATCCATTTCAATCTTTATCTTTCTATCTCCCTGCTGGAAGTAAACGGATTCAAACTGATAGAAATTTTTTATCTGTTTGAATGTAAACTTTGCATCCTTTTCAATCATGCTCTATTCTTTGTTAGATTTTTAAATCTTTATTCGTTTGAATACTTTTCAGTATGTGAAGTGCAATATAATCTGCCCCTATCCGGTTGAATCCTTATGCATCCTTTTTAATCCAACTAATAATATATACATCAAAATAATATATCCATATCTATCCGTTTAAATCCGTCGTCAAAGTAAAAACATGCTATTAATATGTATAACATTTTATGAAGAACTGATTAAAGAAGATAGGCAATGATTCAAGCGGATAAGATTATGATTCAAATGGATTTACGGATAACCAACGGATAAAAACGGATCGCCGTGTATTAAAAAGTATTAAAACGGATACTTATGGATAGATGACGGATTAACACGGATAAAGTTTTAATCCGTTTACTTTCAGCAGATATAGCTATATCTATCCTTGTTGAATCACTTTAATACTTTTTTATCTTTCTCGAAGTATACTACCAACCCCATCCATTTCAATCCTTATTCTTCTATCCATATCTATCTTTGTACAATCATTTCAATCTTTTTATACCAAATTAGTGCAAGTAAATAAAAAAATAAAAAGACGTATCTACTGAACAACCCTAACGAAAGCTTCGGATTGAAAGTCATTCTGAATCAATTCGAATCATTTCGGAATTTGTATCCGAATTAAACAGTTTCATTTCGATCTAATCCGAAGGAAGTTTTCAATCCGAATCACTCCGAAACACATTCAAAAGCAATCCGAACCTTTAATCCGAATGAATCCGCCAATCAGAATTAATCCGAAATTTCAATCCGCATAAATCCGGTCAATCCTAATGAATCCGAATGAATCCGGCAATCAGGACTTTCAATCCGATAAATATCAATCAATAGAAATAATCCGATCTATCCGAATCAATCCGAATGATTCTGAAAAATTCGGATAAATTCGGAATGAGCGGATTTGTTCGGATTGAATTTTCAGATTGTTTATGATTAATTCGGATTGGCGGATTCATTCGGATTAAAGGTTCAGACTGATTTTCATTGAGCTTCGAATTTACTTTCGTTCTAATCCGAAGGAAGTTTTCAATCCGAATTAATCATAAACAATCTGAAAATTCAATCCGAACAAATCCGCTCATTCCGAATTTATCCGAATGTTTCGGAATCATTCGGATAGTACGGATCAATTCGTATTGAAAACTTTCTTCGGAATAGATCGGAAGGAAATTGTTTGGTTCGGATACAAATTCCGGAATGATTTGAATTGATTCGGAATGAATTTTAATCCGAAGCTTTCGCTAGGATATTAAAATTTTTTTGGAAGAGATAGACTGAAAAATAGAAAAAGATAGAGAAATGGATATAGAATAGATTCAAATTTTTTTGGGGGGATAGAAAGTGATAGGTAATGATAGAGCCTAGTGAAAACGATGGATAGACAAAAAAGAAAGGATAGCGTTTGGTTGATGCAAAATGTACACTTGGGAGGGATAGAAAATCTCTATCCTCTTCTATACAAAAATTTCTATCCTTTTTTATATTTTTACTTTCTATAGAAAGTAAAATGCAGGCAAATTAATTATATTTTTTAAATTCTAGAACATGGTTCATTACTTTAAAAATAAAAATTTAACTATTGATCAACAATAAATTAATCCAAAATATATCCATAATAAAAAAAAGGAAGTCTTTATAATGACAATAATTGTTTCAAATTCCGCCATTCAACTTTTTCAAGCAAAATCTTCTGAAAGAAGATATTCCATATCTTTAACGCTTCATTCTTTACATTTTTTAAACTCTTACGATGCAATTACTGAGAACTAAAATGATACGAAATCGACATCTCATTTCCATAACCGGATTTTAACAGCGCCTTACGGAATTACAGAGTTTTCTAAAAATCGTCTTTTGAAGTAACTTTCCTCTTTGAGTAAAACACATATTATGTAATCAATTTAGGTATATTTAAAATGAAGGAAAACATGAAGAGGATTATGTCAATATTTATTATTTGAAAAAAAGATCTATTCATTTGATTATTTCTTCAGTTTATGAATCAAAGTCTTTCATCTTGTTTCTTGGATAACAATCTTTTAAAATTCGAGTTTGATAAATTCGCGCCTGAAAAAAAGTAAGTAACTTCACAAGACTTTTTTGCTCATTGAATTGCCCGATTCCAAAATACATAATAATCAGGCGAAAAGAGATAAGTAAAATGGTTCTTAAAATGTATTTAAAATTTAAAATGCAAAATAGGTTTACAAAATGCATTTCAAATGGAAAATAGAAAATGGTTTTCTATCTTCTATTTAAAATGAAAAGAATGTTAAAAAAAAGTCGAATATGTTATAAGTAAAAAATAAAAAATAAGAATTAATTATTAATTACAAAATATAATAATTATACATTAATTTAACGTTTCAGTATTATATTAATGAGAAACAATATTAATTATTTGAGAAAAAATTTCAAATTCATTAAATGATTTCTATTACTTTAACCATTTCCTTTTTAATTTACTTCCCTTTATAATATTTTAACAATAAAATAGTTCTCTTTTAATAGTTTAATAGATTAACTTTGACTGATACTTCGGCAACTGTCGAATACGCTAATTAAAATTTTTTTCTCAAATAATGAATACGTTTTCTCATTAATTTAATACTTAAACATTAAATTAATGTGTAATTATTATATTTTATAATTAATAATTAATTCTTGTTTTTTATTTTTTAGTAATAGTGTATTCGACTTTTTTTTGTATTTTAAATAGCAAGAAGAAACTCATTTTGCATTTTCCATCCTAAATAAATTTTCAACCTATTTTCTACTTAAAATACCATTTTCCATTTTTTTTTAGTTCTGCTGTGGACAAGTTAGATAATCACAGGTCAACAAAAAAAATTTTCTGTCACTCAAATATATAACAAAAATTCGTTGAATAGTAATTTACAATAAAATTATGAGAAAGCAAAGCAAAAAAGCTAGTTACGTAAAAGAAATCAGAATTACATAGATATTTAGAACACAGAACCAAAATTCATATTTACCGGTGTAAATAATAATTCTTTATGAAATTTTACGTAATTATAATTTATAATTTACTTTGGAAATTAAACATTATTAAAAATAATAAAAATCCATTTTGCATTTTTTTCTAACCTATTTCAAATATGCATTTTGCATTTTAAAGAGAAGATAAAAAACCATTTTCTATTTTCCATTTGAAATGGAAATCATTGTAGATATCTCATAACTGTCGAATACGCTAATTAAAATTTTTGTCTCAAATAATTAATACTGTTTCTGATTAATTTAATACTTAAACATTAAATTAATTTATAATTATGATATTTTATAATTAATAATTAATTCTTATGTTTCATTTTTTAATAATAGCGTATTCGACTTTTAAGAAAAAATTTTTAATTATTATAGAAAATAAATTTACCTAGGAATGCAAACACTGTGGTATAGTCCATAATTTCTGAGTGTGTGAATCAATTCAGGGGCTGTTCTCGTGAATCCTATTATCGAAAAGGATGCTAGAAGAGTGTTCCACAAACTCAGTACTCCCCTCAAATCGTATTTAGGTCTACTAGCCATAAAGTGTTGACCCCCGAAAATTAGAATCATATAAATTCCGCAGAAATAGAATCCATTGGTCCAATTTTTCGTCATCCATATTCTCGTATCCTGGTGAATAAACTTCTCCTCAAAATTGAAAACGTAGGAGTAATTCGGCAGGGTTACCTCCATATAGTCCATTTTTTCTGAAAAGAAAGAACAGATTGTAAGTAAAACAAGTCTTTTATTAATTAAGTTTAATTATTATAATAATTATAATATTATTAATTATACAATAAGTAATGTCTTTAGTGATCCTTGATTGCTCAATAAAAAAAGCGAAAGAAAAAAAAATTTAAATCAGCTGGAATGTGGTCGAAGCTTCGTTGTTGTATTGTGTGTAACAAATGATTAATCGATTTCTATTTCTGTTTTTATAGTTAACTGTTCTTCGTTTTTAAGTTTTTTTTTCCCTTTGTTTCTTAAGCTATTTTCTATATAATAATATTTATAATATTATGAAAATTAGAACTACCTTTTTTAAAGTAAAAAAACCTTGTTTGTCGCCAAATATGAATTTTCTAAATAATCGTAAATAGGGGTAAAAATGAATCGAGTCTTTATTGGAAATATTACTTAATTACCATTAAAATGAATTAAAAAGGTTCTGTAAATTTCCATTGATAGAGTCTCAATCCATCGAAAAAATTAAGTTGTTGGTACTCTATGTATGAATTATGAATTATAAATTACAAATAAATTACAATTTCAGTGAGTACAATAAGAATCACAGTTAAAATTATTAATTTATATACATATTTACTTTTGAACTAGAAATTGATTAAATTTGAATGAAAACATTGTTAAAATTGATTAACTTTTAAAATGTTTTGTGTATTCTTTATTGTTTGCTTGATGTACGCAAAATTTGGTAATGACTTTAAGAAATATGTATTAAAGAAAATTATACACATTTTCGTTTTCAAAAAGATTATTAAGATGGAGAATACGAATTTTAGAAAATTTACTGAAATTTTAGAAATATTAAAGGATTTCACGGAATTTCAAGGAATTTTATGAAACTTATTCTGATTTTCAGAAATTTTAAAGGATTTTACCAGTTATTGGGGTTTTATAGAATCTAAAGATTTAATTAAGAGTTTTCATTGGATTTTCAGGTAATTGAAAGTGTAGAAAGAGATTTCATGGGATTTTAAATAATTTTAAAGGATTTAACGATATTTTATGTAATTCTAAGTGATTTTAGAAACTTCATAGCTGTTTCAAGGATTTTCAGATATTCTAAAGGATATTCAATAATTTAACGATATTCCATGGAATTTTGTGTAATTTTAAAAGGTATCAAGTGATTTTACGAAATTTAAAAGAATTTCACGAGATATATTTTGAAGGATGTGTAAGATATTGTATGGTGTATTAAGTAATTTTAAATACTTTTAAGAGACTCAAGGGATTTCATAGAATTTTAAAGGATTTTACGATATTTTATGGGATATTTAGTAATTTTAAAGACTTTTAAGGAATTCAAGGGATCTTACGAAATTTCAATGGATTTTCAGAAATCGAATTTTATGAAATGAAATTTCATAGAATGCCTAAAATATATCTTGAATAAAAAGAGATTTTAAGGAGTTCAAGGGATTTTAAGATATTTCAGTGGATTTTTACTAATTTTTTTGGAGACTTATAATTAGATTTCATAGGACTTTGAGTAATTTTAAGAAATATCAAGTGAATTTACGAAATTTAAAGGAATTTCACCAAATTATACGGTATTTCAAGAATTAAAAATTCTCAATTATTTTTTCTACTAGCAAAAGGTGAGCAAAAACGAGAAATTAATCACGCCCTTTAAAATCTATTAAAATTATTAGAAATCTCATAAAATTTCACAAAACTCTTACAAATTACATAAAATATTTCTGAAATTATTATAATTTTTTGACTTCTTTTAAAATTCTTGAAAATTTTATTGCTACATTTAAAATTCCTTAAAATTCTTTAAAACTTTTTTAAATCTCTTATAAAATTCCTCGACGAAACTTCATAAGATTTAAAATCCATTAAATTCTCTTAAAACACTTAGAAACCTTTTCAAATAACTGAAAATTTCATGAAATCCTTAAAAATTCTACGAAATCTTTTAATTATTAGAACAATCTCATAAAATCCCTTAAAATTTTACTACAACCTTCGAAATCCTTTTAAATTCTACAAATTCTGTTAAAAATTATATAAGATGTATAGAAATTCTTTTGAAATCCCTCAATAAAATTATCTAACAAACTGTAAAATCCTTTAAACCTCATAAAGTATTCTAAAACTCATAAAAATCTCTTGACTTCTTTTAAAATTCCAGGAAATTTTATTGTAACACTCAATATTCCTTAAAATCTCTTAAAACACACAGAAACCTTTTCAAATCACATAATATTTTACGAAAACCTACGAAATCGCTTAAAATTCGTTGGAATCTTAATCTTAATCTCAATTCTTATAAATCTCTTAATATTCCTAAAAATTTCAGAACACTTAAAATCCCTTAAAATTCTTTAACTTTAAAAATTCTCTTGAAGTTTCATGAATTATCCGTTAAAATTCCGCGAAATATCCTGAAATACCCTAAAATTATACGAAATCTTTTTAAAATCCTAAAAATCCTTAGAACTTTAGAAAACCACTTCTAAAAAAAGTGATCTGTTTTATTGCTAGTGTATAAAAGAATGTTTACGCTTAAACAATTGAAATCTTAAATCTTTTTCGAAAATTTCTTCGAAGCTCTTCCAAGCATTTTCATCAACTTTCCAAATTTTTGAATGTCAGTGAAATCCTTCGTGAATTGGACAATTTTCTTTTACTAAAAAAAATAAGTATAAATAGTATTAAAAGCAAAGTACAAAAAAAAAAGTATAAAAAAAATTCCTGAAACACAGGAATTCCGCCTGAATTATTATTATTATTATTACAGAAAATTTCCAACTTACCCTAACCTGGAAATTCGTACTACAGGCGAAGAAAGGAGTATCAAAAATCGCACCAGGTTCACAAAGCACTCTTTTCAATGAAGCACAACCGTAAAAACGGTAAAAACTATAACACAACACCCGGTGATAAGAATTGAGGTTAGTTTTCACTGTCTGAACCGGTGAATTGTGTGAAGAAATTTTCACTAAATTTACGAGCCTCTTAACACCGAGACTAGTTTCTTTTTCTTGAAGTGTTTTGGAGTCCAAAGATATGTAGATGAATATAAAAATTCAGCCACGAGGCAACAGCGGCAAGGCACGAGCACACGTTAGGTTTATGTGATTTAATTTCTGTAGGCGAAAGTAAAATGAATTACTTCGAATCACGAAATACGAAAGGGTGCGGCACTAAATGGATTTCTTTTCAGAAAAACTGTCTTTTTTAACGAATAATCTTGATAATTCCGAGATAACTTTCAGAGAAGAAATATCAATTTAGCACTATTATAAGACCGACTTTCTTCTCATGGCTATATAGAAGATACAATGTCCACCAATGTCCACTCACTGAGACCCAGGTCGAGACATTGAATTGACCAACAGCAACAAACGGGCAATCCGCGAGTTTCTACCTTTTTTATCCGAACCAATTAACCGTTTGAGTGAGTGTTTGAGTCAAGTACATTTGCGAACCATTTGCGACTTTGACCCTTAAGGCTTAAACTGCTTAGCCTCCTTAGACTGCTGTCGCCTAAAGTGCCTTTGGCAATACATATATATATATATATATAACTTTTAGAATTATTTGAGGAGGCGTTCTCGTTTATTCGGTGGCATTCGGCAGCACTCGGCAGTACTCCCGACTCCGGGGTGGCTTGGATTTTGGTGGTTCTTGAAGGGGAGTATAGAAAATCAAAATAGAGTTAGAGGAGGGCAGTGATGTGATACTTTACGCATGCTTTACACCAAATCTTACCCTAGCCAAAGCTCCGGATTAAAATTCATTCCGAATTTAGAGTTTCTCGTTTCTCTCGACTTTTTTTACTTCTCGAGAATCTCGAGGCACGAGAATTCTCGAGTTTCTCGAGTATCTCGAGAAATTTTGAAATTTTTAATAAAACACGATTTTATATTGAAATTTTGACTTTGTTAGTATTACAAATTAGATTGACATCAATAACAAGTTTATTTATAATTATATAAATAAATTATTAAGGGTGTTGGAGCCAAGTTCTAATCTGAACATTCGATTTTTTCATTTTACTCACCAAATATTAAATTTAGAATCTTTTCTTTCTGGAGAATTAATCAATTTTTAACTAGAATTATTGCGTACAGAGCAAGAAAATATCTAATTCAAATATTTTTTAACTAATATGAAAGTATTCAATTTTGAAGTCAGATTTTGAATTCTTCGTTTTATGGAAAAATAATATCGACGAAACTAAATATTTTGGAGAATGGAATTTTGAGCTGCACACTTGGGTCCAACGGCCTTAATATAATATAATTAATCTTATAATAATATTAATATAACTAATATAAATTATATTATTATGTAAATTTATAATTAATTAATTGTTATTAACTAAGAATTTACCATTTGATTTAATTGATCTAATTAATATTCATTAGATCAATTAAATCAAATGGTAGTTAATACATGTGTAGATAACTATAAAAACCTGTTTAATAAAACAAAACTTGTGCTACCAACCTAAATTAAAAAAGCCTTCTATATTTACATATAAACTATTATGTTAATAACATCACAATCTGTCGATTAAACAAATCATAATTAACTTTCAATACTTTTTTTTTAATTTGAGCATAGTATGACAAGTAAAACGAAACCAGTAACCCGCAAAATAATCAACAAAGAAATCAGGTTTCAATTTAAGGGTGTTGGAACCAAGTTCTAATCTAAACATTCGATTTCCTCATTTTACATCACAAATATTAAATTTGGAACTATTTCCCTCTGTAGAATTAATCAATCTTTAACTAGAATTATGCGTGCAGAGCGAGAAAATATCTAATGCAAATATTTTTGAAATAAAATGAAAATATTGAATTTTTAAGTCAGATTTTGAATTCCTCGTTTTATGCAAAAAGTATCGAAATTTAAAATTCTTTCGCTCTGTACACAGTCTTATATTTGAAATAAGATTAGCGCTACAGAGCGAAAAAATATTTATCTACAATTTTCGTTGAGTAAAATGGAAAATGGAATTTTGAGCTAAATACTCGAGCCCAACGTCCTTAAGGGTGTTGGAGCCAAGTTCTAATCTTAAAATTCGATTTCTTCATTTTACTCAACAAATATTAAATTATGCAATTTTTTCCCTATATAGAATTAATAAATTTTTAACTAGAATTATGCACACAGAGCGAGAAAATATCTAATTCAAATATTTTTTAAGTAAAATGAAAATATTGAATTTTGAAGTTAGATTTTGAATTCTTCGTTTTATGCAAAAATTATCGAAATTAAATATTTTTTCGCTCTGTATGCAGTCTTATATTTTTAAAAAATATTAGCGCTACAGAGCGAAAAAATATTTATTTATAATTTTCGTTGACTAAAATGGAGAATAGGATTTTGAGCTTAAAATTTGGCTCCAACGCCCTTAACGCTGTTTCCTTATAAAATAGGTTTTCAGAAATACATGAGCATTAAGGGTATTGAACCCAAATTTTAAGCTCAAGATTCAATTCTCCATTTTACCCAACGAAAATTATAAATAAATATTTTTCTGCTCTGTAGCACTAATCTTTTTTCAAATATAATACTGCGTACAGAGAGAAAAAAATTTAATTTCGATATTTTTTGCATAAAACAAAGAATAGAAAATTTAAATTGAAAATTCAATATTTTCATTTTAGTTTAAAAATATTTGAATTAGATATTTTCTCGCTCTGTACACATAATTCTAGTTAAAAATTTATGAATTCTACAGAGGGAAAAAATTCAAAATTTAATATTGATTGAGTAAAACGAAGGAATTGAATTTTTAGATTAGAACTTGGCTCTAACACCTTTAACAGCATCATCTGATAGACGATTTTTTATTTTACTGACAATTTTTCCCGATAAACGAGAAAACACGCTCATTCTCTGTCGATGTTGGAAGTAAAAGGATAGAAAGTCTATTTGAATCTTTTTCAATCTTCAGGATTGAAATAGTATCCTGGTAAAAATGCCTAGTTGAATCACAATAGAAACCTAATAAGTTTTTGTTTCTATTAGGTTCTATTAGGAAAGACAGCGGGTTTTGTTCCCGGATTCTATGTGGATTTTTATTCGACAAGTAAGAACATTCTAATTGGATCTGATTAGGCTCTGATGTATTTTGCTTTCGGTACTCTCAATTTATTACCTTTTAGGTCCTAATTGGCACCTAATCCGATTTTCTATCGGGGTTCCAATCCGTATTTATTGGCTGCGTAGTAAGTTTTGATATTGATTTGATTATAGGGTCCAAAATGTTTTGTATTTGGTACTCGCAATTTATTACCTTTTAGATCCTAATTGGCTGACTACTATGAAGTCAAAATCTTGACTGACTTCCGCAACGTTGCCCCGTTTCTTCGCATTGTTTTCCAATTTTATAATTTATAAAATTAATAATATTAGGTTTTCAGGCAAGAAACATAAATAACTGTTATTAAGAAGCAAAATCTATATCAAACAAACAATTTACGTATTAAATAATATTGATAGGAGTCTTTTATAATAATTGAAATCATAACGTTTTTAAATTTTGTTTTGTAAATTATGCAATGATTTTATATTTAATTTATCAAATTTTTTGTAAATCTGACATATATTAAACTAAAGAATTTTTGGATACTACTTTTGTATTTTATATCAGTCTATTTATGAAATTTTTTAGAAACACTCACATGATTCAAAAGTTGCGTATCTTGCGACAAAATAAAACCTAATAGGTAGCTAATATAGGCGCTTTAAACGTTCTACTTTGGATTTTGATATACGCCCAGGCGCAAAACCCCAAAAACGACATTGCTATCTCGGAAATAAATGTAAATAAATATAAGTTAGAAAATAAGAAATAGAATAATCTAAGAAATAAGTAGAAAGGACCTTCGCCTCAAAATACTCAGACCATTTCTACTAAAACCGCGTGATGGGACTCAGAGAAGCGCGAATACGGCGCAAAAGCGTTTGCCGCGCATCTCCCGGGGACTCAGAGAGGCGCGGATACCGTGAAAGCGTCTTCCACGCATCTCCCACCAAAAAAGTTCTTCTCTCACCACACAAACCCTTTAGACCCCAAGAGTATAAAAGGGCCTGCACGACGAGAAATCGTCAGATCGTTTAGAGGCGGAAACCGCCTCACAAACAAGCTGACCTATCTGGCATACCGGTAGGACTCAGCACCAACACCTATCTGGCATACCGGTAGGTGCAACACCCGGGCTGGCATACCGCTCGGCAACGTTGGAAGTCGGTCTATTGGCATACCTGTAGATCCGGCGCCCTCTCCCGCCTATCTGGAAATCCGGTAGGCGCAACGCATTGTACCAACACCTATCTGGCATACCGGTAGGTGCAACACCCGGACGGCATACCGCTCGGCATCATTATCCCCTCTCTTTTTCCTTTTTTTCGCACGACCTTTGAGACTTTTAGGGACTTTGGGCTCTCCCACACCGACCCAGATTTACTCACACTACCTTAGTTCACACTTTTTAGCATTGTCAAGCGACGCGAATCTCTGGCATCTCCATCTTTGTAAACCTGGTCTATTTTTCTCTTAATAAACGAGTTCTTAGTTACCACTAAAAAGGCGAGTCTTTACTCAAAAGATACAACCTACACCATCCTCACATTTCCCCCTCACTCTCTCAGACTTAGTCCTACTCCCTCCCCGCTAGATTTCAAATCCTGAACAAGGATTGTATCAATTTTAATCCAATTAATTTAATTCCCATTACCATTCCTAATACATCCTATTTGACAAACAACTTTGTACTTGTGCATCTTACGATAAAATACGACCAAATAGTTACCTAATAGAGCCATTTTAAATGCAGCACTGTGGAATTTAATCCAACTAATTTAATTCCGATTATCCACGAACAATCCTTATAGAGCCTATTAGGGTAGCGCCTTCGTACTTTTAAACATTTATAATAAACGGTTACCTCATTGGTACCGATTAGAACCTATTAGACAAATTTATCAAATAGAATATGTATTGGTTTTCGAAAGCACTTAAGGGTGTTGGAGCCAAGTTCTAATCTAAAAATTCGATTTCTTCATTTTACTCAATAAATATTAAATTTTGAATTTTTTCCCTTTGCAGAATTAATCAATTTTCAACTAGAATTATGCGTACAGAGCGAGAAAATATCTAATTCAAATATTTTTTAAATAAAATGAAAATATTGAATTTTAAAGTTAAATTTTGAATTATTCGTTTTATGGAAAAAGTATCGAAACAAAATATTTTTTCGCTCTGTACGCAATCTTATATTTGAAAAAAGATTAGCGCCACAGAGAGAAAAAATATTTATCTTTAATTTTCGTTGAGTAAAATGAAGAATGGAATTTTGAACTTAATACTTGGGTTCAACGCCCTTAAGTGCCTAATAGAACCACATAGAAAGATTTTTTAAATTATAATTTCTATCCTAACAATAGATTAAATACCGAAACTACTTTGGTTAGAAACCAAACTGAAATAAAAAAACTCTTAAGAACCATTTAGAACCATATAGAGTTGCAAATGGTTCCTAAGTACTATTTAAACGGTTTCTATTAATTTCTTAACCGACATTTTTACTAGGGTAAGATAAAATGAATCCAAATGTATCAATCTCTATTCATGCCGATCTATTTCTACCTCTTTTTTAATCTACAATAATCTCTTTCCTTTTAAATCTCAATATTTCTCTCTTTCTGTATCCTTCGTCTATCTTCGCCAATAATTTCCTATCCTCCATCTATCCACGGCAATTTTTCTTTATTCTACGCCTATTCATACTAATCTTTTTCTATCCCTTTCTTTACCATTCCTATCCATGTCTATCCTTAATATTATCATCTCAATCTTTTTCTATCCTTTTTTGTAGCATACTATCAAATCTATCCATTTTAATATTTATCTTTATTCTATCTATATCTATATCTCTCTTGAATTGTATTGCCAAGTCCTTTTCAGTTACTACATGTGTATCCTAATCGAGTCATTTCAATCTTTTTCTATCCTTTTTACAATCTACTAGGAAGTCTATCCTTTTCAATCCATCCCTTTATATCCACATCTATCTACGTATAAGAATTTCAATCCCTCACTATACATATTTCTTGAAGTATACTATCAAGTCTATCCATTTCAATCTTTACCATTCAATCCTTTTCTATCCTCGTATAGTCTATTCAATTTTTTCCTATCTCTCTTGAAGTGTATTTTAAATGTATCTTTTTCAATCACTACATTTCTATCAGTGTCTATCCTTAATCTAATCATCTCAATCCTTTGCTACTCCTTTTACAATAGGATTAATAACCTGATTTTTCCTCCGATCTCCTAAACCATTGACGATAATAGTTATCAGAAAAATTTAGTTCCTTTCTATGCATTCCGAAAAGTTTCGCGGAACGGAACTGACGAGAATTGAAGAATGCGGGAATGCGTGAAGAAATCATTTAAAATTAATTCTTATCAATGAATGTTCAAAACTCCACGGAACTGTACTGAAGGGAATTAAAACATTTGAAGATTGCAAAAAAAAAAGGAGTAGAAAGGTATTGAATAAATGAAGTTTCAAAACTTGAAGTAGAATTGAAATTGACTAAAAATTTGTTTAAATTTTTAATAATAGTTTTTAATTCATCAGTGGGAATTGGGTAGTGAAAAAAAGATTAAAAATTATATAAACATGTTTTTTTATTGACAATAATTGCTTTATTTCAACATTACTAGTTAAAAATATGTGTTATAAATTTAACAATAACCATTCCTTTTAACATTGCATCAATTAAAAATTTATATATATATATATATATATATATATA
>UCOK01008917.1:0-19902 GCA_900474325.1 Synergus umbraculus
TTTTTTACATCGCATTGTAACCGGTGACGAAAAATGGGTCCACTACGATAATCCCAAACGCAAAAAATCATGGGGAATGCCCGGACATGCCTCCACATCTACGTCCAGACCGAATATTCACGGTGCCAAGGTTATGCTCTGCATTTGGTGGGACCAGTTCGGTGTGGTGTATTATGAGCTGTTGAAACCGAGTGAAACTATTACAGGGGATCAGTATCGAACGCAATTGATGCGTTTGAGTCGAGCATTGAAGGAGAAACGGCCACAGTATCAAGAGAGACACGATAAAGTTATCCTGCAACATGACAATGCTCGGCCACATGTCGCAAAACCCGTCAAGACATACTTGGAAACCCTAAAATGGGAAGTCTTACCCCACCCGCCGTACTCTCCAGACATTGCTCCTTCCGACTACCATTTGTTCCGATCGATGGCACATGGCCTAGCTGAGCAGCATTTCCATTCTTATTAAGAAGTCAAAGAATGGATCGATTTGTGAATCGCCTCAAAAGGTGCATCGTTTTTTCGAGATGGTATCCGACAATTGCTCGAAAGATGGCAGAAAGTAGTGGCTAGTGACGGACAGTACTTTGAATCATAAACAGGTAATCACTTTTTCAGAATAAAGCCTCAAAGTTTCGAAAAAAATCGGCGGAAGTAAAGTTGTGCACCTAATAAAAGGGCGGATCAGTGCGGTCGCTCGAGAGACTTCTCAAAATGCTACGTAAAGACGTAAGAAAAAAGTGAGAAGTTGAGTAAATGCAATTCCTCTGACGAGGCGGATCCTTCCAGAATAAGTAAAATTAAGACGATATCAGATTCCGAAACGAAGATCTCGTGACCTGTCAACATTTGCGATACGCGATGAGTTTCACGATCAAATACAAGAATAGATTATTCGTTAAAGAACGATAAAATAAAAAGTTTTGGCAATGCGCAATGTGTGTAGAGACTTACTGCAGCGAAACTTAGAGTTGAGGAAAATTGCAATAATTGAAAAAAGTGTTACTCTCGATAATTGTGAACAAATAGATAGCTCTTTACAAAGATGTATAATTGACAAGCAAATGACAAAAGTAGTTCAAGGGTTTCCTTGACAAAACCAGTGTTTAGAATGCATTGTACTAGAAGTTATGTTATGCGCAAAAATGTTGAAATTTGATTAGCGCGGCAAAGTAGGCAATAAAATGTACGATAGAAAGTTTGAAGTTAAGTTGAAAAGTTTACTGATATAGAATATAAATGAGATTAATTGTGTTTAAAATAAAATGTTTTTGACAAAAAATATTTCTCCTAATTGCTGTGACTCAAGAATGAACATGGTAGAAAATCTCCGAAAGGAATGCAGAATGATCGAAAGCTGATACGTTATGATAAGAGAAAGAGCTAAAGATAAGGCTTTTCGATCAAACTCCAGTATGGGAAAATTCGCAAGGCATACGGAAGATTATGCTTAAATGTTATTTTGAATAAAGAAGTAGTTGAAATTTTAAAAAGGCGTAAATTGAGCATTATAAATAAAATATTCGTTATCAATTGAAAGGAGAAAAACGTCGTGATCGGAAAAAAGTCACAGGATGCTCGCGACGGGGCTTCGACATTTTGGAAGGATTCACCTCCGAGGGAATTAAAATCATGTTGTTGAAATATTGTTGTCGAAAAATAATAGAGAAACTCGAAAAATTTAATATAGTGGCTGCAAAAATATAAGTATGAGTTGAAATGTCTAATAGTGTAGACCTTTGTACAGTGTACGGTTGAGCGAAGAAGTCTCGCAAACGCTCGCAGCTGATGCTTGGCGTTGGTGTTGACGTTGTCAGAGTCGATCTCCTCAATGACGACGCCAACAAAACCGAGCGTACTCCATGGAATCTGCGAAAAAAATCTAAAGCAGTCAAGAGTTCGCAAAAGATGTTTCCCTAAATCAGAATTTTGTATACGGTGATGGAAATGGCTATAAAAGTTACAAAAGCTGCTGTCAGCAAAGTATGAAATAGCCTTCACCAAACCGGCTTTTCCTAAAATAAAACGAGATAGAAAACGTAACCGGCAAGGTGATGAAAATTCAAAAGTATCAGAATTGACAATAACAACATGATAAGTCGAATACCTGAGAAATACTCGATAAAGATAATTAAAATGTTACAAAGTGTCAACAAAGAGTCTCGTTATAAGAAAATACATTTCATTTGTTGAACGGTGAAAATAAGGTGATAAAATTTGAATGACTAGAGTCAGTGACTCAGCAAGAAGACTCGCTAAAATGGTTAAAATTTTGACCAATGTAAATGGCGTCAATGTCGCAGCACAATTTAAAATTTGTAGAGAAAATAATGTAGCCGATAAGCGGTGGTCAAAAAGAACTGGATTTTGGAGAACAATGTAAATGAGAGCAAAAGGCGAGAGAAAATGTCCAAAAAGTGCGGCAAAATTATAAAAAGTTAGAATAAGAGCATATAAGAATCGAAGAACGAAAAACTTACATACTTTTGTTAAAAGTTTTTTTTTTTCAGCCAATGCTGAAGGTCGAATCATCAAGGTGTCCCTCGATGACCGTTGAAATCGGCAAAGTTCAAATTTGAAATTGGCGTCCTTCCAAAAATCGATGAAAAATGTCTCCATGTGCATAAAAGAATTATGATGTAGGCTCTCAATAGGTCCAGAAATCCAAAAAAATGTGTGCCACTTGGTGACTGGCGATGAAATTGCCGAAATAATTGTGGACCGTGCAGAGTAGACTTGAGGTGGATTTTGGAGCACTAGTGGACTCGTTTAGATTTCGACACCTCGAAATGTGGTTTTTGATCAGAAAGTTGCTTATTGTTCTTAAGTCGAGGTCACCAGTTATAGGAAATAAGTGTATTTCCTATATATATAATTATTTAAGTCCTAGTGAGGTTAGGAACAGAAATAAGTTAACCACAGTTTAGTCACTGAATATTTTATTATAAAGGAGACATGCGCATTGCACGGGCAGTCATTGACACGTCTTACTCCTGCTACAGTCCGTCATCAAGTGTGTAGAGCAATATGGCGTAAATAAGTACAAACAGTGGGGATGAAAGAACATCCACAGCGGACCGAAGTATAATAATGATAGAGAGAAAACTCTCTGTTGAAAATGGTCATCAGTGATTCCCTACATTCTCAAATGATGATGTCACATTGGGAGAAGTACTCACTTCAACCACTGTGACGTCATCAGTTGAGAAATCGACAACTTCTCCCTGTCGAGACGAGCCTCCGAAGTCGCATTTCCCTCGCGGGTGTTGGACAAATAAAATTATTTAATTTGCTGAGTACAAAATATCCCAACATGAACCAAAGAGTTTATGATAGTTCTGAAAAGAACTGATTTGGGTATTTGAGCTAAAAATAAGATAGGCTGGGTTACTCTTTCTCATGACTGTGTATTTATTCGATCCTATTTTCCTGAACCTGATCCGAGGAACGTGTCGGTCAGACAGCCAAGGTACTGATGTTCGGACGAGGCTCGAGGGTTGAGTCTCCAGGTAGCAAATCCGTTGCTTGGTCGAGTCAGAGTCCGTCTGATCGAGCGAGCCAAGTAGCAAGGCTCGAGTTGCTCATTTAAGACTCGGAACTGAAGTGTCAAGTTAGGGCCAGAGTGCCTTCTTTTATCCTCTGTACCAGAGAATCGTCGCAAAGCTTCGCTTGCCTTCTGTCTTCGACGCTCGACGGATGCTTTCGTCTATGCTCCTCTTTTCCAGTTTTTATATTACTAATTATTGCTAAACATTTTGTAAGTTCTATTCATTTCTAAATCTTACTTATTACTATATGCATAGAAGAAACGAGTTTTTTAAATGTATTTTTCCTAATTATTATAATTAATGAGTAGTGATTATTTTTCCTACTTAACATTTAAAATTATTCGGTTAATTATTATTTATTCTAATTACACAGCCACACAAAAAAAGTGTCATCATCTGGGAATGGGACCTATGTTTTCCTACGTATTTTGACGCGCTTAATCCGAATCCGAAGTCAGAATTTGCCCTACACGTCAGCGTTTCGCCCTAATCTCAAAAAATTTGAAAAAATAGGTATTTTCAGTTCTGGGGATGAGGAATATTAATTCTGATGTTTTTTGATGGACTGAATTCGAATTAGCTGTCAGAATTGATCCCTGACGTCCTTTATCACTAATCTCTAAAAAAAACTCATTAAATTGATATAAAATTGTGATATACTGCCTCTAAGGCTGATTTTTTTTAAGGCCTGTATCAGCGGAGTCTCATTCTTACAATTGACGGGACCTTACTTCAACCTACCTAACCTAACCTAGACTCACCTAACCTAACCTAATCTGACCCAATCTGACCTAATCTGGTTGACGGTATGTCGAAGAAATAGACTAAATGTCTTTGAGGCATGCGATTTATATTTAGGCGCCTAAAATTAAGATGTAAAAATGGTCAATGAAGACCAATGAGAAACCAATTGTTCTAAATATTAATTTTCAATAGACGGGATAAGAATAGACGGGGGGGAAAGAGGTTGCGAGAGCGGATCGGTCGTCATTATCATATCTGAATTTATGGTGATTACACCTATTTATTGTGACCGTCACGTTCAAGCAACTCTCTGTGAAGGCAAGAGGTAAATAGTTGATTAACTTGTGAATTTGGTGTACTAGGTTTTTTGTTAACCGTTGGTTTCTCATCGGTTGAAATTGTGTGTGTTTCAGCGTGTCGGTTTTTTACATATTTTATTGATTTGAGAGCGATTTCCACTTGTGCTGATATGTAAGAGGAATCGTTACCTAATTCTAATCTTCAAAGGCTTTCCTATTGGACTCTTTTTTGAATTGTTGGATTCGTAGACCTTTGTTTATCAATTTCTGGTTTTGGATCGATGGATGGAAGACTTGAGCTCAATATCATCTTTTATTTGACTCACTAAATTGACCATCTTTCGATGTGACTGCTTCGGTCTGCGTGAATTCATCGATCCCTGATTATTGTTGCGATCCGCAATATCTTGTCTCCGGCGAATCATCATTCGTAAGTCGTTGATTAAGGTTCTTTTATATTGTATTTTTTGTTTGGCTGTAATTCATTTTGGGCGTATACGAGTTCGTATTCTAATCGATTATTATTTTTGAAAACAAATTTTATACTATCTATCGTTATTTGCATATTATTATGTCTGGCATCTCATTATCTAGCGATTTAGCGATAGATTATTTTATTTTATTCTATTTCATATTTTCTAACTTATATTTATTTACATTTATTTCCGAGATAGCAATTTCGTTTTTGGGGTTTTGCGCCTGGGCGTATATCATCTACTTTTGATATACTTTTATCTCTGATTAATTAATTTTAAACGTAGAATCTATAATCTAAAACTTATACAACTTGTCGAAGAACGCATATGTGACACTATCAAAGATCTGGTCGTTACATCTTCAGTTTGATTGCTTTCCACTATATCGAGTACTTTTCTCTTCAAAGGATCGATGCAAAGGGTTTCGCCTTCGTTTCTTCCCCTTCACAACAGTTTCTTTTTTCAGCATCCAACAAAAATCAACCATCATGACTTCATCCCATCTACCCTGAAACCGTTGTTCCATGACTTTAATATCTTGGTTACAGGCACAAGCGAAAAATGCTAAAAAGGTTGTGAAGGGGAAGAAACGAAGACGAAACCCTTTGCATCGATCCTTTGAAGAGAAAAGTACTCGATATAGTGGAAAGCAATCAAACTGAAGACATTTAGTCCATTTCTTCGACATACCGTCAACCAGATTAGGTCAGATTGGGTCAGATTAGGTTAGGTTAGGTGAGTCTAGGTTAGGTTAGGTAGGTTGAAGTAAGGTCCCGTCAATTGTGAGAATGAAACTCCGCTGATACAGGCCTTAAAAAAATCAGCCTTAGAGGCAGTATATCACAATTTTATATCAATTTAATGAGTTTTTTTTTAGAGATTAGTGATAAAGGACGTCAGGGATCAATTCTGACAGCTATTTCGAATTCAGTCCATCAAAAAACATCAAAATTAATATGCCTCATCCCCAGAACTGGAAATACCTATTTTTTTTCAAGTTTTTTGAGATTAGGACGAAACGCTGACATGTAGGGCAAATTCTGACTTCGGATTCGGATTCAGCGCGTCAAAATACGTAGGAAAACATAGGTCTCATCCCAAGATCACGACACTTTTTTTTCGTGTGGCTGCGTTATTTAACTATTAATTACCACTGGAAGTTCAGTTAATTGTTAATAATAATTTACCAAGCTTTTACCCACGCCAAGCACAATATTGAAGCGTATGTCAGGGTGAAAAGAAACTTGGAAATTTCTATCAATTAAGTGACGTAGGCAGCGTCATCAAGCTTGTGAGTTATCGTAAATTAAATGAGACCAAGCTTAGGATTATCCATGGATTAAGTACGGCCCAGTTTGACCCAAATCTGGCGCGTGAATAGAGGCCTCAATGGCCAGTGCACCCTAAGTACCCTAAGTACTTACTGCTGACTCATTTCCTAGAGGTTGAATAGTTCTAAATTTAGTTTTCTGATCTGTATTCTAATCCTAAGTTTATGCGTTGGCAATGTCGTATTATATATGCGCTTTGGCGTATATCAAATTGGTAAAAATCGTGAAAATCATTTTTTTTTTTTATTTGAAACTAATAATTACAGAAAAAAGCAATAATAGATATATCATAAAAATTATAATCTTAGTGGATTATGCAAATATTGGGAGGAAATGGGACAGGAACTGCCATGTGGGGGCGAGAATACACAATGCCAGCATTAACAATGAATTAATACTTTATTTACAGTAAAGAAGATACAAGAGAAGAATCGTTGACACTAAAAAGAATGCTCGAGTCACAGTTGAGCTGTCTACGTGCGCCTGCTGCCAGGTCCCAAGAAAAAGAGAGCGAGGTGGCCGAACGACGATGCGCAGCACCGCTGCTCACCGGTTCGGGCCCCGCCCCCAAGCCTGCACTCAGGCAACCAAAGTAACAGCCATGTTACACCCCCCTCCCCCATGTAGGAGTTTGGGTCCATGACCGAAACTTTTTCTAATAACGCAAGGTCGGATTCAAAATCTAAAACTTCTTCCCCTTACGTCTCAACTTCCCACTCAGGGTTCCTAATATCCCATCTTCTCTTTTGATTACTTTTTTCTTTCTACCTGAAGTAACTCTTGCAATTCTAAATTTAGATCTATAATTCTTTAGGTGTTATCTTTTACAAACTTAGCAATTTTTTGCCCTTACTCTAACTATTTGTTTCGATGATTCTCTTATTTCTTCTCCATCCTTGGTTCCTTCCTTGCTCCAGACACTGTAAAGCCTCGCCGTAGTTAAAATGCTTCAGGAGCGTCTCCGACGCTTGCACATTGCAATACGGGTTGCACTTTGCGTTATCCAACTAGAAAAATACTTGATTTTTTCCTGTTGGGTTGGAGTTTTCGTTTGGGCCTTTCAGAGTTGGAGTTCTGGATTAGAGTTTTCATTTGGGTTTACAGAGTTGGAATCAGAGTATGAGGTTGGAGTCTGTTAGAGTTTTTACCTTTACCTTTCTGTTGTTGCTCTTTCTCTTCCTTTAACGCTATTTCTTTTTACCTTATCTCTTTATTCTTTACTTATTCTATTTCTATTTGATTTTACTTTATTCCCTTGTGGATCTGGTCTATAAAAGTATATTCGGGAATACCTAATTTTCTAATTCTCGTTTTCTTTTGGATGCTTTGACACCTGCCTAACCTTGGCCTTATACCAATCTTCTGTTTCTTCTTTTAGGTTTTTTAGAGTTTGCTCTACGCTTGTCGCTAAGGCGCTGGCTAACGGTTTTTCGACTTCGTTTTTCCTCGAGAGTGCATCCGGCACGTGATTTGAACTACCTTTCCGACAGACTACTTCGTAATCGTACTCCAAATGTTCTAGAGCCCATCTGGCTACTCGACATGTTGGGTTCTTCATGTTATGAAGCCATTTCAGAGCTTGGTGATCAGTCAATACCCTGAAATGAAAGCCCTCTAAATAAGGTCCAAATTTCCTTATCGCCCAAATTACTGCTAAACACTCTAACTCTGTTGCCGAATATCTCGTTTCCGCTCCGTTTAAGCCCCTACTCGCGTAAGCGAATACATGCTTTTCCCCGTTTTTAACCTGTGTTAAAACTGCTCCTAATCCCGTAGTACTCGCGTCAGTTTCTAATTGAAAAGGTATTGTAAAGTCTGGGTGTACTAAGATCGGATCTGATGTTAATGCTTTCTTAATTTTCTCAAAGGTTTCTTCCTGATCTTTTCCCCACTCCCAGGTTCACCTTTCCTTAACAACCTATTAAGCGGTTCCACCGTTTCCGCAAAACGTGTTATAAACTTACGGTACCAACTCGCCATTCCAATTAACCTTTGTAATTGGTTTACATTCTTTGGCGCTGGGTATTCCAGAATTGGTTTAATTTTTTCCTCATCTATTTGTATGCCTCTTTCATTTATCTTTAAACCCAAATATTTAACCTCTGAGCAACCAAATTCGCATTTCTCAGGGCTAATGGTTAATCCAGCTTTATTTACCCTGTCTAATACTATCCCTAAGTATTTTAAGTGCTCATCGAAGCTATCAGTCGCGATAACTATATCGTCTAAGAAGCAAGCTACCAGCGGTTTCAATTCTGGTGTTATTATTTTGTCCATAAGTTTCTGGAAAGTTGCGGGAGCATTTGTCAATCCAAAAGGCATCCTCTTGAATTGATACATCCCCTTTCCAGGATCTATGAACGCAGTTAGAGGCTTGGACTCTTCTTCTAAGGGTATTTTCAGATATGCTAATTTCAAATCTACCTTCGATATGTATTTCGCGGCTTTGAGAGCATCTTTGATCTCATCCATCAAGGGTATGGGGTATCCATCTTTTTTGGTCACGCTATTGACTTTCCTAAAATCCAAACAGAATCTATATTTACCATTTGGCCTTTTGATCATGACTATGGGTTTGACCATTCCGAACTTGAGGGTTCTATTATCCCCTGTTCTAACATTTTATCGATTTCCTCGCAAATCGATTGTTTAATTATCGGGCTAACCTGATAAAACCTTTGCCTAATAGGCTTGTGCCCTGGCACGTCTATTCTATGTTTCGCTAGATACGTTGTCCTATGCTCTTTTCCTATCTCTGGTTTAATTTTCTTTTTTAAAAACTCTTCCAACCTTCGCTCTTGGTTCTCGTTTAATTCGCAAATTCCTGACGCTCTTTCGTCATCCTTTTTATGCTCTTCCTATTCCTTTCTTCATTTTCTTTTGCCATTTTTCTTTTTTTTATCTACCTTCTTTAGTATGGCCCTATTTTTAAATTCTTGCCAACTATTTTTGCTTTGGCTTTCTATCCAATATCTCATTTTATTCTTGGGTATTCTTGATTCCATTAGCTTCGGCAATTCTTAACGCCTTATACGCGAGATTTCCTTTTCCCCACTATCTTCCTTTCCTAGCTTATTTAGACATTCGAACCGATTACTAATTGGAATTGGGAAACCTTTGGTGTGAAATTCAGAGTTCGTGCTTTCTCTGTTACTACTGATATTTTAGGACTCATTATTTTCCTCAATTCCTGTTCAATTCTCGTTTTTCTAACTAAGTCGGTTGTTCTGTCACTTTTTAAGCTAACCTTGCTCCCAAATTTTATTTTAGTCGATTTTAATCGGCTCTGGGAGGGTTATCGGTTGAGACTCCATTTTGAATTTAATCAAAGGGTTGTCAGGTAACCACCAAACTTTTTTATCATAATCAAGTGTCATTCTCAAATCCTTGATCATATCTGTTCCTAATATGCCTACTGACTTTAATTCTGGAATTATCCTAACTAAGAGTCTTTTCCTGAGATTCCCTATTTCTACTGGAATAAACACTTGCCCCGTAATCTCCACTTCTTCCCCATTTGCAACTATTAGGGCTCGCGAGACGGGCTCTGATACCAAAATTCCTGATTTTTCTATTACCTGTTTGAGTTCCTTTCCAACATATGTGTGTATTGTACCTGTGTCTACTAGCGATTTAAATAATTTTTCCCCAAATTTAATTATTAAATGAAACCTTGTTTCACCTTTACCATTATTCTCCGAATTTAAATTTTCTGGCTGAATAATTTTCTGATTTCTGTGAGTTACGAACCTAAATCCTGGTTCTCTCTCTCTCTCTGATTACAGAATTTTATTCTTAGATGAGTTTCTACCACGAATCTCTCATCTAGATACGTATTTCTAAAACTCGACAGGAAATCGTCTAGGCTGCGCCACGATCTTTTATTTATCGAGAACCAATATCATGCTTTCTCTCTTAGGAGCGCATCTAAGTTCTCGAGATGTCACGATCGTCCATATTGTATCCCCTTTTAAACCTGACAATTATAATCTGAATGGATTATGCAATTAATGGAAGGAAAGGGGACAGGAACTGCCATGTGAGGGCGAGAATAAACAAGGCTAGAATTAACAATAATTAACTAACACTTTATTTACCGTGAAGAACTCCGGCACAAAATCCCAAAAAGTACAGAAAGCAGAATCGTTGACACCAAGAACAGAATAATCGCGACAGCTGAGATATCTGCGTGCGCTCGCTGCCAGGTCCCAAGAAAAAGAGAGCGAGTTGGCCGAACGACGATGCGCAGCACCGCTGCTCGCCGGTTCGGGCCCCGCCCCCAAGCCTGCACTCAGGCAACCAAAGTAACAGCCATGTTACACCCCCCTCCCCCATGTGGGAGTTTGGGTCCATGACAGAAACTTTCTTCAATAACGCAAGGTCGGATTCAAAATCTAAAACTTCTTCCCCTTGCGTCTCCATTTCCCGCTCCGGGTTCCTAACATCCCATCTTCTCTTCCGACTAGCCTTAATCTCTAACTTTAATACCCCCTGAAACTTTATATTAATATATATTTATATATTTATATATATATTTTATTTACTTGCTTTTATCGTGACTAGGGCTCGTCAGATTTTGCCTGTATCTGTACGGTCTGTCATTACAGTAGCTATCGTGGAATATGTATATTTCTTCTGGAACTAATTTCTTACAAAATTGGCACTCTTTTGCCCCTACTCTAACTACTTGTTTCGATGATTCTTGACTTCCTTCTTGTCTCTCCATCCTTGGTTCTAACGGTCCACCTGTAACAATACGAAAACAAAAAAAATATACAAAAAAATTCTTTGGGTCGGGAGTCCGAGTAATTCCTTAGAGTTGTATATTTTATTTTATTTTTCTCTATTTTCCCCAACTGGATTGCGTCCAAACGTCCGTTACACAAGAAGTCGTTCGGGCGTTTTTCTTGGCCCAGAGTTCCCTCTGGACCCTCCTGACTTCCTCCTCCCTCATTTGTTTAATCCTGCGGACTTCCGCTTCTATGTCCCTCCTCCTCTGTCCAGTGCCCAGAGTCGATCGGCCTCGGCCCGATCATCCTCTGCCCTCCTCTCTTCGAGCTCTCGGAGTAGGCGCAAAACCTCCGCGGTCGCTTCCCACTCAGCTTGTCTCCTTGTTTGGAGCTCCCTAAGCTCGTGGACGATTCCGTCGGAGATGATGTGCCGCACGTGACGGTGCGGACGGTAAGGGATCTCCTCTTCGGGCACCCCCGCCCTTCTTTGTTCCAGACAATTTAAGGCTTTGCAGCGGTCCAGGTGTTCGAGGAGTGTCTCCTCCGTCCTCACCCGCTGGCACAGCCTGCATTTTGCACTCTCCATTTACAGAGGACATTTACTTTGGAGTTGGAGTCGTTTATGTCAAAGTGTTGGAGTTAGAGTTAGAGTATCGAACTGGAGTCTATCAGAGTTTTTACCTTTACCTTTATTTTCTGTCGTTGCTCTTTCTCTTTCTTTAACCTTATTTTTACTTTATTTCTTTATTCTTTACTAATTCTATTTCTACTTGACTTTACTTTATTCCCTTGTGGTTCTTCTTCCACTTTCGCGTTATCTATACTTTTTTCCAATTTAAAATCATTAACGTTTCAATTGCCGATACTTTTTCCCTTTAAATCTTTTAATTCGTACATTGTTGGAGACAATTTCTTTTTTACTACAAAAGTACCTTCATATTTATCGTCCTGTTTACCTGCTTTACTTTCCGCCTTTTTTGACAACTTATTTACCTTTTTAAGGACTCTATCCCCTATTTTAAATTCTTGCGGCCTCGTTCGAAGATTATAGTATCCTGCCTGTCTTTGGCTTGCCTCATGTAGGTTTCTCTGAACCTGATCTTTTATTACTTAGAAGCTACGGCACCTATCCGTCCATTTATCTACATCCTGAAACTACTTCTTCCGAATTTTCTATTTCCGATTTTAGGGATTGCTCCGGCTACAATTCCCTACCAAAATTAATGAACGCTGGAGTAAAATCCGTCGACGCGTTTTTACTCCTATTCATTACATACTTGATATCGACTAGATATTCGTTCCATGACGTATGATTATCGTCCAAGTATGCCTTAATTAATTGCTTTATTGTTCGATTATACCTCTCAGTTGGATTCGCCTGAGGGTAATATTTTGGTGTGGTTGCGTGCCTAATCCCGAATTTTTCTGCTAATTCCCTAACAGTTTTGTTAACAAACTCCGTTCCATTGTTTGTTAACAATATTCTGAGGGTTCCCCAGTGCGAGATTATTTTATTATAGAACTCTTTTTCTATTTCTTTACCATTCGCCTTTTTAATCGGGATTATCTCCACCCACTTCGAAAAATTATTCACCACCACCAGGATATATTGATTCCTACGCTTTCTTGACAACGGTAACGGTTTTTCGATTTCGTTTTTACGAGAGAGTACATCTGGCACGTGATTCGAACTACCTTTCCGATAGACTACTTCGTAATCGTACTCCAAAAGTTCTAGAGCCCATCTGGCTACTCGACCTGTTGGGTTCTTCATGTTATGAAGCCATTTCAGAGCTTGGTGATCAGTCAATACCCTGAAATGAAAGCCCTCTAAATAAGGTCTAAATTTCCTTATCGCCCAAATTACTGCTAAACACTCTAGCTCTGTTGCCGAATATCTCGTTTACGCTCCGTTTAAGCCTCTACTCGCGTAAGCGACTACATGATTTTTCCCGTTTTTAACCTGTGTTAAAACTGCTCCTAACCCCGTAGTACTCGCGTCAGTTTCTACTTGAAACGGTATTGTAAAGTCTGGGTGTACTAAGATCGGATCTGATGTTAATGCTTGTTTAATTCTTTCGAAAGCTGCTTCCTGATCCTCTCCCCACTCCCAGGCTTTACCTTTCTTCAACAACCTATTAAACGGTTCTACTATCTCCGCAAAACGTGGTATAAATTTCCGGTACCAACTCGCCATTCCAATCAGTCTTTGCAATTGTTTTATATATTTCGGCGCTGGGTATTCAAGAATTGGCTTTATTTTGCCCTCGTCAATCTGAATACCGTTTTTGTTTATTTTTAAACACAAGTATCTGACCTCCGAACAACTTAATTCGCATTTTTCCGGGCTAATCGTTAATCCCGCCTTATTTACCCTATCCAGTACTATCCCTAAGGATTTTAGATGCTCGTCAAAGCTATCGGTCGCGATAACTATGTTATATATGTACCAAAAGACCTGTGGCTTCAATTCGTGTGTTATTATTTTGTCCATAAGTCTCTGGAACGTTACAGACGCATTGGTCAGTCCAAAGGGCATCCTCTTGAACTAGTACATGCCTTTTCCAGGGACTATGAATGCGGTTAGAGGTTTAGACTCTTCCTCTAAGGGTATTTGCAAATATGCTAATTTCAGATCTACTTTGGATATATATTTCGCGGCCTTGAGCGCGTCTTTGATCTCATCCATCAAGGGTATCGGGTAACCATCTTTCTTCGTCACTGTGTTGACTTTCCGAAAGTCCAAACAAAACCTATATTTTCCGTTTGGTCGTTTAATCATAACTATAGGATTCGACCATTCTGAGCATGAGGGTGCAATTATTCCCTGCTCCAGCATTTTATCTACTTCTTCGCAAATCGCTTGTTTGATTATCGGGCTAACCTGATAAAACCTTTGCCTAATAGGCAAATTCTGTGTTTCGTTAGATGCGTTGTCCTATGTTCTTTTCCTTTTTCTGGTTTAACTTTCCTACTTAAAAATTCTTCCAACCTTTTTTGTTGGGTTTCATCTAATTCGCAAATTCCTGACGCTCTTTCGTCACCTGTTTTTATATTTTTCCTATTCCTTTCTTCAGTTTCTTTTGACATTTTTCTTTTTTTTATCTACCTTCTTTAGTATGGCCCTATTTTTAAATTCTTGCCAACTATTTTCGCTGTGGCTTTCTATTCAATCTCTTATTTTATTTTTATGTATTCTTGCTTCCATTAACTTCGGTAATTCTTTACGCCTTCTGCGCGAACTTTCCGTTTCCTTAGTATCTTCCTCTCTTAGCTTATTGAGACATTCGAACCGATTACTGATTGGAATTCGGGAAACCTTTGGTGTGCGATTCAGAATTCGTGCTTTCTCTGATAGTACTGATATTTTAGGACATATTATTTTCCCCAATTCCGGTTCAGTTCTCGTTTCTCTACCCGACTCGGTTGTTCTGTCCCTTTTTAAGCTAACCTTGTTCCCAAATTTTATTCTACGTCCAATTGGAGGATTGATCGACTCTTGATTTAAACTGTCGATTTTAATCGGCTTTGGAAGGGTTATAGGCTGAGACTCCATTTTGAACTTAGTCAAAGGGTTGTGTGGCAACCACCAAACTTCTTTATCATAATCAAGTGTCATTCTCAACTCCTTAATAATGTCGGTCCCTAAAATTCCTACAGATTTTAATTCGGGAACTATCCGGACTAAGAGTCTTTTCCTGAGATTCCGTATCTCTACTGGAATAGACACTTGCCCCGTAATCTTTACTTCTTCCCCGTTAGCAACTATCAGGGTTCGTGAGACGGGCTCAGATACTAACATTCCTGATTTTTCTATTACTTGTTTAAGTTCTCTGCCAACATATGTGTGTGTCGCACCTGTGTCTACCAGCAATTTAAACAATTTTTCCTCAAATTTAATTATTACATGAAACCTTGTTTCGCCTTTACCATTACTTTCCGAGTTTAAATTTTCTGGCATTCTGATATCTATTTCGGCAATCCCTTGCAAATTGACCAGGATTGTCACACACACAGCATTTCCAGGTTTGGCTTTGATCCCTAGAGTTTCTACTCAGCCATGGTTTTCTAATTGGGGGTTCTGTTATTATTGGGTCAGCTTTTATTTCTGATTTGGGCACGTCAGATTTATTTATAGGCTCTATCGTTCTTATTTCGGGTTTCTGTTCCCTTCCCGATTCTACCTCGCTCGTTCGTGCGCTCGCTTCTCGATTTTGTTCCATTCGCCTATCTAAGTTTTATCCACCCTGGTATCTTCAATATTGGTTTTCATACCTTTGCTTAACTGATTGCCGTTGCTCTCTAGCATTCCTATTTTCGTAATTTTGCCCCTGATTATTTTGACGTCTATAAAAGTAATTATCGCTCGGTCTGTTTCTTACCTCCGTTACGGTTAATTCCTGACCTCTAATTCTCGACTTCAATCTTTCTACTTCCCATTCTCTTCCTATTTCTAAGAGTTCTTCGAAAGATTGAAAGTCGTATCTCCTTATACACGTTTTATAAATCAAGCGATGTTTTTGTATGCTTTACGCAACGCCCACTCTAGCGGTTTTCTAGGGCTTAGCATACTGAATAATTTTCTGATCTCCGCGAGGTATGAACCCAAATCCTGGTTCTCCCTCTGATTACAGAATTTTATTCTTTGATGAGTTTCTTCTACGAATCTCTCATCCAGATACGTATTTCTAAAACTCGACAGGAAATCGTCTAGGCTGCGCCACGATCTTTTATTTATCGAGAACCAATATCCGTCTCTGAGTATTTGTCAGAGTTTGAGTATTTTTTGGAGTTAGAGTTTTTGTAATAGCACCTAGTGCTCTCCTTTCGTTTAGGTCTGGGAGTTCCGAATAGTCCCATTCGAGAGTTTGGCGTTTAGTACTAGCGAATCTATCGTCCCTATTTCTCAACGCCCCAAGTGACAGGTCTTCATCATTTAAAGTAAACCGGTTTCCTACTTCTGAGGTTCTATTTCGCCATTAGCCCCTATCTCGCGAACCTTTACTTTCTAGAGGAACTTCTGTATTTGTCGGATTATTTAAGCATTCAATATCCCTAGCTAGTTTCTCTTGTTTCTCACCTGTCACTTGACCCGTCAGTCTACGCTCAGTCTCCGCTATTTTGCTTATCCCCTTCCCGGACCTAAGAACCATTCCCCCTGATGCCATGCTAAACTGGACTCGCGATTATGAACTGACCGATTAGATTTTATTTGCCACGCCGTAGTCAAAATTTTATTCAATTTTCTTTTCGAATATTATTACGACACTCAGGTGTCCGAAATTTCGGTCTAAATTGTCGAAGGACGTTTATTTTTAGAGATACCGCTTGGAACAGGCTATGAGTCACACGCTTTGACCCTGCTAAACGCGCTTCGCGGTCACTTCCCCGCTTCACCTGTTATAAATTTCCCCTGATCGTTGCTACTTTCGCCGATTTCAAAATTCCTATTATACTTACTTCGCGTCACTTTTCACTTTATTCCAATTTCGCCTTTTAACCAATTTTACCCCTTTTTGGTTTTTTTTTTCTTATCACTTTGCACTTGTTTGACCGCTCTTTTCTATCACTTTTCCGATTTACTCTTTTGTTTCGAATTCTCGCTTTCCTACCCGAGCAACGTGAAACTATAATCCTTTTATGGTTCTCCCTAATTCCTAGCATTCACTTTCCAAAATTCTTACCCCTTTTTGGGTTTCTTTTCTATTTTCACTTCACCAGAGACAAGCAAAAACTATCCTTGGAAGGTTGCACTTTGCTTTTCACTTCCATATATTTCTTAAAAGCGAAAGACACACCGCGGGAAATCAAGATTTACAAAACCATACTATTTTCTCCAACAACGACTCTTGCTCTTTAAATTTTCAATAACTTTTTTCTCCCCCAGTCAGTTTTTGAGGATTGTGGGTTATTTTGTTGGGCGCCAATGTATAATCTTAGTGGATTATGCAAAAAAGGGAGGAAAGGGGACAGGAACTGCCATGTGGGGGCGAAAATAATCAATGTCGGAATTAACAATTAATTAAAAACTTTATTTACCGTAAGAAGTTCCGGCCAAAGTCCCAAAAGATACAGAAATCGTTGCAACGAAAGAACACTAGAGAACACAGTTCCAAATATGCTTAACAGCTGAGCTGTCGCCGTGCGCTCGCCAGCTGATCCGAAGAGAAAGAGAGCGAGATGGCCGAACGACGATTCACAGCACCGCTGCTCGCCGATTCGGGCCCGCTCCCCAGCCTGCACTCAGGCAACAAAAGTAACAGCCATGTTACATTATTTAAATATAAAACTATTTTTGCGTAAAAGAACTTTCAAAAATGAAGTAACCTTTATAATGACAAGGATTAGGTATTATAGTATTAGTAGTGGAAGGAAAACCCATGGATGACTTTGTAGTGTTTTAATATAATTATTATTTTCTTATACTTGATATGCTGTTGACCATCAGCTTGTTTTTGCCAGAAACGAGCAAATGTGAATTGAATTAAATTTACTACGCGGATTACCTCACCAACTAGCACATACCGTGAAGATGGCAGGGTTAGGGGAATATCTCTGAATCTAGTATTTCTTTTCTCTATTTAATTATCCACTAGTTAAACACAGTTAGTCAGAATTTAGTGGCTCGAACAAGATAGAAAAATTCATTATGGATCATTGCCTGCGAATAGCTAGACAATCAGACGATTATACATTGTATTGATTAAACAATAGTGATTTTTTATATACGAAATTTAAAAAGTTATTTATGAACGACTTTACAATTTAATTATGTTAAACGAAGAAACAGAAAGAAGAATGTTACCTGCGACCATCCTCGTTCTAGAATGCGTCGTTCACGCACTTGCCCTCGGCTGAGTCCGGACATTTAAACTCCAAATTAGTTAATTCAATCCGTGATAAATACACGGCTAATAAGCCTAATTATACAGTAACAACGATACAATATTTGCGCTTAGCACTACCAGCACAATAATAACTAACTACCACAAATAATAACTGTCCCTACTTAAATGATAATTATGGTATAATGCCGACGATCAATAATCCCAGAGATGTGCTCGGCCCATAGATCGCGCCAGGTATACTAATCCGCAGCCCGCTGGCTGATAAATATCGAATGACAGGTTACGTGAGGTCATCTTTCTGATCACTTGCGTGCACGGGAATCACATCCAAGCACCTTGATCAGGATCCTTTTCGGGCCTAAATTTCGGGTTCAAAATACGATTCCGGCTGAACCCATGGACCGATTTGAATATATATTTTTCTAAAAGAAGCTGATAAAATACCGGAGAAAATTGTTGAGGCCGATTTTTGAAAAGCTCTTAATTTTTTTTATAAACAAACAAATATATGCGAAAAAATGACAGTTTTTTTAGTTTAGTCCACTGGCTTCTTGGAAATTGAGTGAAAAGTTTTGAAATCAACTCAGTTTGATAGTGCAACATTACTAGAAGATTATACAAAAGCAAGCATCCAACAAAAAAATTTTTTAATAAACAATTAATTGTTTAAAACTTGATTTTCGCAATTTTCATTATTTTCGTTGTGATGTGGCAGATTTTCTACACATCACAAAATTAAAATAAATCCTCCCAATAAATATTTTCTGATAAAGGCTGACACTTTTAATAAATTCGGCACTCCTCGTCTCTTGTCATTTTTAGATTTAAGGACAAATTTTATTAATATATATTATTTTATCCCCCTTTTATGTAAACTACTGTGAGCCTCTTAATCTATGAGGATTAAGAATAGAGATTCGCAGCATCCACTTCCATTGCGTCATCGATTAGGATCTGTCGTCACCTCCATTCTGGCTAGGCTTCTTCTGTCTGGTGACCTTCAATAGACTTCTCTTATGGTTTCCTCTATCTTCAAATATCTCGTTGACTTTTTGGTTGATCTTCCAAGACCTTAGGCTTGTTCCAGTGAGGAAGAACCAAAATTACTACCCCTATCGTTAATAGGTCGGTAGGTTTATTGTACGACGACTCTTGCTATCTCCTATTATTATTGACCTGCCTTACGAAAGTAAATAATACTTTTAGAATTTATTTTAATTTGAATATTTGATTATTTGAAACAATTTATAATAGCATGGATAAACAACCGACTTCGTGGATATACGAACTAAATAAAGACGCCCTTATCTCCGAATTAGAGAAAAGAGACCTTTCGAGTCACGGAAACTTTGAAATTCTTAGAAAACGTTTATTAGAAGTAGTACGTTTCGGTAAAGATCCTTTCAAGCCCTCTCATACTCTTCCCCGTGATAGTATAGAAGAAAGAGATGAAACCTCTTCCCATTATTCTGGTTCTTCTAAAGTCCCTAATGATTATGCCCCCTTAAATTTAAATAATGACCCTCCGCCTCCAACTAAGGAAAGTAGGGTTTGTACTGTTTCGCAAACCGAAATATCCTTTTCATATTTCGAAATAATAGATAATTTGATTGAAAGAGGCGAATTGCCTTCTCTGAATTCAGGAAATAAACATCGCGTCATGAGTCAAGGGCGAGAGACTTTCGAGAACGATACACAATCAACAAATTGTGGTCGTAAAAACGATAAGCCTCGTTCTGAAACTCAAGAAAACAGACACGTTGATTCGCAACGTAACATAACTCGAAATTTAGATCCTAGTGACGAACAGAGTTACTTGCCCTTTGACCCCCACCCTAACGCTCGTAGTACGATGAATCCATCTCGTCGCTCACATGTACCCCCTGAAGATGTGTACCCCTCTCACCGGTCATACATTCCCCC
>UCOK01008919.1:0-50729 GCA_900474325.1 Synergus umbraculus
GTGCTATAGGACTTTTCGACAGAACTCTTCTGGGGGGGAACAGAACTCTCATCAGAACTCCGAGAACTCTGAAAATTTTCAAAATCAAAATTTTGGGTATCTTTGAAGTCGTGTAGAATTTTTGATTTTGAGTTGATCGAAAAGTGGTATAGGACTTTTTGACAGAACTCTTCTGGGGGGGAACAGAACTCTCATTAGAACTCCGGCAACTTTGGACAAAAAATTTCGGCCAATATTACATTTTTCAAAATTCTGTAACATTTTGAATTTTGAATTTTTTTAAATTTCCTTTTTGTAGAACTCTAGAACTCTTTCCACTCTAAAAGATGGCTCAACAAAAAATTGATTTGCAATAATTGGGGGGGACAGGTATTTTTTTCGAAATTTTTTTTTTTTTGGTAAATTCGCCGGAACTATTTTCGAAATGCATCAAGAACTCTAGAACTATGCTAAATCTACTCAGAACTCTAAAAAAAAATCAATTTTTTTAAAAGTGGGGGGGAGCGTGAACTTAGCCCCCCATTTTGTAAAAACCGTTTTTTTCTCAATTAATCGCCAGAACTATTTTCAAAATTTATCAGGAACTCTAGAACTATCCTAAAGGAACTCAGAACTCTAAAGAAAAATTAAAAATTTTAATAGTGGGGGTACAAGTTCACACGCATCCCGAGATGCTTGAAATAGAATAAAATGATTGAAATTTTGGAAGGAAAACGGGAATATTTATAAAAGTTATATCGATTCACCTTTTTATTTAGTTCACTATTTCAATCAGTCGAAATAATACTCTTACGATTCGTATAATGCTGTCAGCATTGTTCTACCACAGACTATAGAAATTGCAGGCTCCATTTTATTGCCGATACAGTCTGGACATGGGTGATATTTTATTTCGCCGACAATTCCGATAAAACTGCATAAAGGGCAGGATTGAAAAGCACGGCTACTACCGGCAAGCAGTAACTAATGGCCTTAGTGTACCTAGTACCTACTTCTACTTCGAGATATCATGTTTCTGTGTACCTACATGCATTTGCAGTTTCACAATTCAATTTATTTTCCCCAAGCATTCCGAAAATATTTAGATTTTGATGTCGATCGTAAACACAAATGTTTCATTTAATTCAAGTTTCAAATAAAGATCACAAGTCTCCGTCTGACGCTATTCGTTTCGTACTACTGAATATCTACTTTGCCACTTTCAAAATAAAAAATAGCTCTCTATTTTTGCTCACAAACAAAAAAATTAATTCTAAAGAAATCAAAAGAGCTTTAAACAAAGTTTTCAGTTTTTTCAAACTGAAATTTGACCTAGAATTTTGCTATAATTCCAAGATCAACAATTTTTCAGATGAATCAACTTTACCAATTGAAGAAAGGTGAAAAAAGGTAAATAACTGGCGACCTGTGATGACTGAGAACAAGAAGGAAAATAAATCCAAGAAAGCAATGAAGTGGGACGTTGCAGGGATGGAAAACTGTGAAAAGAGAAGAACTGAAACCGAGGGATTTATTCTTCCGGAATGAGTTGTCCTATGTTGGTATAATGTCGGTGTTGTGTCGTGCTGAGGTGAAAAAAGCGATCTCCTTAATGAAAAAAAGAAGGTGATGTAGATTGTACGTGATGAACACAGCCCTAGAGGTTTACGTTCTGCACCTGCCCGAGGAAATGAGATGAATGAAGATGAGGGAAAGAGAGTACAGAGTGTCTGTCAGCCACGTGGTTGAAGCGATATTTATACAGCACTTGAGAGTTTATGCACTTCAATCTTTCACATTCGCATATAACAGAGAATATGGAAAAATAAAGAATAGATCCATCACGACAGTCTGGTGTCCTATACCAACATTTTTAGTTCACGAACGTTTAGATTATTTGATAAGAGAGTAAATTAGTATAAACGTCAAAAATACAATACTAATGCAATTTCCAATGCATGAAACTACTTTTGGTGTGGAGGGCCTAAAGTAACTTTTCTACTCGCTCGCGAAGTGCGCAAGCGTCTTCCGTCAAAATTCTGAGGGGATGGGATAAGAAATAAGTTTAACAATGAAACTCTATTTTCTGTATACGAAGCAGTCGAAAGTAGAATTCAGACTGATGCCACGGAAGCATAAAACATGAGGGAAAGAACGCTTGGTTGTCTTTGACGAATTCTCTGGGAATCGATTCCAGGGTATGCTTATTGTACTATAAGCTTGTCAAAAGCAAGTTGAATAATGCAACAACTAACTCCTTCCTCCTTTTCATACTTGTTTAACTTTACTCCTCTTTTCTATTCCGTCTCTCCCTCTCTGCCTCTTTCTCCTTGTATTTGATCTTTGCATATGTAGTTGAGAGTATTTGTGTTCTATCTGGGCTATACATTCTAAAATACAACAATTCAAGTATAGTGCAACTGAAATTTGTCTCCGAGCTTCTCTTACATTTTCCTCCATAATTTAATTTTATTCTACTTGAAAATTTAAGTTTATCCCGAGTTTGGTTAACTATTTAATATCAGATTTCTAGACTGACAGTTCTGTTTTATATTTTTAAATTTACTTTGACAATTCGATTTCGTTTTTTTCACAAGAGTCATATTCAGCGACACTTCGTGAAATAGTATCCTCGTAAATCTAACCAGAGATATCAAAGGAACACCATATGATCCGTTAAGCAAATCATGAAACATTTAATCTTTTTTGGTGTTCTAAAACGCGATATTATTTTCATAAGATAGTTAAAATAGAAGTTTAAAATAGACAGTTTAAAATAGAAGTTTAATATTCTTATAATAAAAGAGCTTGGTTTAATGAGTAATTAGGTATATAATTCGGTCGATTAAACCACCTCTTGGAAAAGGGTTCTTTAAATTCATTCACTCCTCATTGTGGTTGGGGTAAAAATATCCCTTGACAATGGAAAAGTTCAGTCTAGGGGGAGCTTTTTTGTTTCAGACGACGTTAATTGGAGCAGCACGAGTAGATGATCGTATACAATGTTTATGATGCTTGCATGATGGTTCAGTATAGTAACTCATCAAAAAATTGTACTTTCAACGAATTTTTGTACCCTTTCATTAACGCTCGGCAAACTACCATATAGACAGGGAGTAGTAATTTTTAATTAAAACTTCCTTTTTCACTGCGGTGGTTGGTATTTTTTTCTATATTGAAGTCCACAAAAGTATGGAATGAATTGAAAGCAAATAGTACCTATATTTTAATTATGTGAAAATGAAAAACGTAAAACACCGAGATTATTCAATCCTAAAAACAAATATTCAAATGTTTTTAGAACCGTGTTATTTACAATTGGAAAATATTTAAGATAAATGTACTTTCTTCAAAGTTAATTGTTCTCGACAGAAACTCGTGCAGTAACTAATGATCGTTTGGAAATTATGCAACTGCGCGTAATTGTACTTCCGGGAAAACAATCGTCGCGAGAATATATGGAGGGAAATGAATGTGCATAAAATTTGCGTTCCACGTTTCTTCGGGTAAATATCCCCTTTGCCGGGGCTTAACGAGTTTTTCGGTCGGAGGTTTCAATGGACGAAGAAATTTGCACGAGACGAAGAAGCCGCGTGCTCTTCCAGTCAAATGGAGTTCTCTTTTTTTTCATTTCTATTTTCCTTTCTCCGCTAAGCGAAAACCGTGACTGTAAAAAAAAGAACGAAACTAGTTGCTGAAACCCCTATTGAAAAATAAAACGAAAATGTCTGCATGAATTCGTTAAATTAATCCCTGGAATTGTATACATAGTTTACCGTTGATATTGAAACAGACTTTCTATAGAGTTAGACAAAAAATGAATTTTTTAATCCGTTTATAGCTGATGGATTTTCGAGACGAGTATATTTGTTATTTTTTTTTATTCTCTAAGCCCTCGCTGAACAAAATTGTTTTTTAATTAAACTTTCAAAAATAATTCAATTTTAGTATCGTTGAATTCTATTTAATTCAATAATAAATGTCATAAAAATCATATAATAAAAATAAGCGAAATGTATTTAAGTACTCTCGAATTTAATATATTTTGACGGAGTGCACTGTTTTACTTGAAACGTTTACCGACTTAAAATGTGAAACATTTAAAAATAAATGACTACAACCGCGGGCATTCCAAATTGCATTATTTTAAAATTCAGTCTCCAAGCTATAAACTTAAAAGTTTTCTCTGCAATGTCATTGATTAAATATCAAAAGGCAAAGCTTGTGGAAACGAATATCTCTTAAAATCAGGATAGATATTCAGTCTATTATCTAAACATTGAAACAAACGACTTCTGCTTTCTAGCTAACGGCCATGGTCTCGGAAAAGTCGCGTCTCACAAATGAAGAAAAGAGTAGGCGATGGAAGAAAGCAGAAAGAATAAAGTAAATATAAGAAGAAAACGAAAAGGGACAGAGGATGAAGAGAAAGCGATTGCTAAGTGTGGTCGGTCTGTTTTTCACCAGCAAACAAAGGCTTAGTTAGGAAACTTCCGCTCACCGTTTCCTAAGACTGCATTGCACGTTCGGGGCCATTGGATAGCTGGTTTTCTCACTTCCGGCATTTCCTCTTGAATGATTCTGCAGACTTGCAACCTCGTAGCTTTCAACCTTGAGAGTGGCACTGAAAATTAAAAGAGTATTAAGAAACGCTGGCTTAAGGTAAAGTATTTGGTACAATTATATCCATCTATAAACTAATATGTATCTTCAAATTTCCAAAAATTGAGTAGAAAATCATTTAACAGGATAAGATTTGTTGATGTTTTTCTATATTAACTGGAAAATCCCTATTGAATTTTCTTAATCATTTTAATTGTATCGACAGCGTCCGTGAGAAACTTTTTTTTCAAAGTATCCTGCTTTCATATAATTGCTCGAGTTATGAAACTTTCCTAATTACTTGAACTTTTTAATAACGTTTCAATGTAGATTAAAATTTACGCGAATTAATGATCTATTCTTTTTCAAAAAATAATTTAAAAGTCTACAGATTTTTTAATTTTTCCAACAAATTTTCTTCAAAGTATTACTTTTTTTCAAAGCTTGAATTTTTACCTACAACCTTTATCGAATAAAAACCGAGAAAGCACATTGGAACCCTCAAGAGCCGTCTCGAAGGAAGTTAACAGATGGTCAACTCCACACACTACAAAGGAGCTCAACGTCGTTTGAGCTTAATCTTCTGCCCCTTCCAATAATGGAAGAATTTTTTAAAAAGCCGACGAAAAGTCTACCGTACAATAGATAAAATAAAATTTGTAAATTTCAGTCAGTATTATTATTCCCAAACAATAATCAGAATTACTATTTATGTTAATTTCTAGCCACGCTGGCTTGGAATATTGTCGCCACTTCTGTCCTTCTTATTGTCAGACTAAAATAAAGTTGGAGGATAATTCCAAGTTCAATTAGCGACACGTGGCGAAGAGTAGTTTCTCCAACTTTCCTGAGAAGATTTCACGACTGTGAAACTCCAAGTCCTTGTCTAGAATTTCAGATTGAAATTACAGAATCATTTTCAGCTGGACTTTTGCGAACTTCGCTGAGTTTTTGTAATTTATTACAGTGAGGAAGGAGCTTTTATTCCTAACGAGTGTCACACATTTCCTTATTATAGAATTAATTTAGAATCTAATTAAGAAATATTTTCGCTCAGCAATTAGTAGCCAATGCAGATGTTTTATCAATGATCGCTTCTTTAACAAATTTGTTAAAAGAGAATATTTTTTGTTAACAAAATTATTCCGACATTAAATTTCTCTAAGCGTTTCTGAGTTGTCTTAATTAAGCCATAAAACAATTAATTGCAAAGTGACTGAGTCGTAAATAAAACCCTCTTATATCAACTACCTCCAGTCTTCTTAATTGCGGTTTCTAATGAGAAACTTGCGAGTTATAACTGCACTTAATATGGAGAAACCAGTTCGTAGCATGCTGTAAATGCAGAAGTATGCACGCTGCAGGATTTAATTTTCGCTCAATGTTTACAATTTATGTTCCGTTTACAACATCTGCTTTCCTTAGAATTGATAAATCGAAATTTTTCCCCACGCGATGCTTCTCAGCAAATAGAATTATTTGGTAGGCTCACGGTCACCAAAAAATCTATGATAATATTAAAACTTTGATGATTTATTGAAATTCTTTTATATGATCTACAATATCTGTATTCGCTTCGTCAGGTCGTTAACCTAGAACGAATAATTAAGTTCAATGAGAAAACTTTATAGGAACATAATTCTTGAAAGAGCTAAAGTTACGGGTCTATTCCCATAAGTAAAAGCATCCACTAAAGGGTTATCAATTTGACCCGAAATGAGGGAAATTTCGTAAGTTATATATTTTATCTTTTAGTTTAGTGTCTTTGGTAAATTAGCAATTTAGTAACATTTAACATATGTAATATTCAAATTCGATATTGCAGTCATCACAGTACCTATAGTCTTTAAGAATTAATGTTAATAATTTGTCATAAGATAAATTAATAAGAAAAAACAAAATTTGAAATTGGAATATATGCTTTTCCCGAGGGATCTAAATTACAGGAACACAACATGAATCATCCGAGCGTGTTCTTATTTCCTCCTGTTTCATAGATGTTGTCTTATCATGGTTTCAGTAACGAAAACGAGCCAAAACACGAATACTGTTGCATGTAGATACATTGATAAAGGTTACAGGAAGGTTCAACATCGTCGCTATGTATGCGTGCCCCTAGGTCTGATTTCCATCCGCAGTTAATTACTGAGCTTCCTAGTCAGGTGTATGGATATCGCTCCGGTTCTTGCAGGTCGGAGATGTGGGATAACTTCTTCCCCTTACCAGAGTTGGGCTCATAGACACACGAATGGGTTACACAACTAATCACCTTGGGGCATAATATCTTTGTTATACTTGCAATATCTTAACTTTTAATAAAGCTTTCATCGCAAGTTAATCAAAAGTCTAAACGTTTACTTTGATCTCACTGCTTTTTATCTTTAAATTCGGCAATCGGTATTCATAATTAATTTGATGAAACCTTATTTTACTTTAGTTAATTCTGAAGCATTATTTCATCTCCATTAATCTTTAAAAAAGCACACAAATCAACCTTTGATTTACGAGTTTTTTCAAGTGCAATTATGTCTACCAAATGGAATTATTGAGTGAGACTTATTTATCTGAGGGTTTATTTATCTCGAGTACTATTCAATTATTCCAACCCCAAAGCGATTCAGCTCTCTTTTCTGTTTTCTGGCCTCTTTCGTTATTCGCTTTCATTTCTTTTCTGCCTTCTCCATTCCAGTCCTATATCAGATCTTCATTCCTCTTTGTCGGTACCACGTGCCTTCAACCTTATTCCTTCCTCAGTCTTCCTAGTCTCGTACCTCTGGCAGCTTCTCAGTTCCCATACCTTGCACTTACTTTCATTCCCGTTTCCTACCACTACCCCAAAAACTTCCGTACCACATTTGAGTCATATCCTTGCACATGTGAGTGTTCGTAAAGAGTCCAGTTCCGACATCAGACCATGGATCCTGCTTTACTCCGAACTTGTATATACAGATTTAATTCTTCGCTACAAAACGGATGCGAGTTGTTTGTCAAAAAGAAATATTGCGACCGGAGTTCCAGGCGAAATATTTGCCAAGAAGCATGCTATGAAATGAGAGATTGTTTCGTGTTTTAAAGAGTTGTGTCCTTTGAAAGTTCTTCCTGTTTTAGGTAGAGTTCGATATTCTACTCCGAGTAAATAAATTATCACGGATAAGAATAAAAAGACATAATAAAACTTTCTCTGCAATATATCAATCTCTGGAAATTGAGTCTCTATGACCAGCTAAGGAGCAAGACTCACTTGACTTGTAAAGGAGAATTGTAAGAGAACATGAGACAAGGGAGTTAAAAAAAGAGAAAAAAACTTGTAAATAAGTCGAGAAACTAATTGCATGCTTTGCAAAGATGGAATAAACAAGCTCATTTTAAAATCCCAAGAGACAAGGGACATTACAATTACGTGACTGATTATATATTCCAATAAAATTTTCAGAATAACTATTTCAACAATCTGATCTCACATATTAATTTAAGTAAAATTAGAAGTACACCAGTAAAAAAACTATCGAAATTAATGTATGTAGAGGTAGACTGAAAACTTGTCCATATTGATCTGAAGGAGGAATCACAAGCAATACGTATTTTGCTGAATTGTCGTTGTGGGACTTTAGGATCCCAGATTGAAAAATCATCCCTTGAAAGGAATGGCGAGAAGACGAGGGTACTAGAAAGCGAGAGCTTAAAGAAAAGTTACCACTGGGATGGGGAGCAGATCAAGAGCGAAGAAGGATTTACAGAATTAAAGTATACCCTCGTCGTAGATGGGACGACTAATGTGCTTTTCGGTTATTCGCCTGCAAGAAATTCCAAGAAGTCTGGATGCCATATAGAGGCAGAATATATACTACATATAAATAGGAATCTGAAGAATGTGAAAGAGCAGTTTCGCGCATGAACTTCTAGGGCTCTTAAACTTTTTCACAGAAAAATTTGAATCCAGATTTCTACTTTCGTCTAGACTTGGGTGTATTTAAAATTTAAAATCATTACATATTTAATTTCACTATATTGGACGAATTTTAAATTATAAGATTTCTTTCCTTTTAAAAGCTACTACTTTTAAAAAATGAAAGAAAATAAAATCATTGTTTATTGTTCCTATATGAATTTTAGAAACACATAATGGGAATTCTGTGAATGACAGTTTTGGGATAGGTATCAAATTCTTTTTGAATTTTAGAGAACGAAATATCGACAGAAAGTATAATCAAAGCGAACGAAGAAGACGATGTTCGTAGCGATTGGATCAACGCTTTACTTCGAAAAAAAGCCATCGGTTTTCCTCGCTCACATCACGTTCGATAAAGTGGAGAACGGTTTCCTTCTGGAGGCGAGAAGAAAAATATTCCTATTACGAGAGAAGTACCACCTCTTTGGCGCGGACCACTTGGAGGATCCTATAATTGAAGTACAAATCCTTAAACGCAGGCAAGAGAGAAATTTCTGTCTCGAACCTGAAAGTGATCTTTTGGTCCACGACCTAGGGAAACGGAGGAAAAAACTGGAAGACAAGGAAGAAGATTAACGATTCTATGGTTGGGAAAACAGACGAAGTTAACGTCAGGATTTGAAGTTATTTCGCACATTATCCCCGCATATCAAGATCAAATGTTGAGCACCTCCAACATATGATTTGGAAGCTCCAGAATTTAAAGTCACGTGATGCACGCGAGCCACAATTCAAGGGGTTGAAGTCGCTTTCAATTAAATTCAATTATGGAAAATTTACACTTTATGTATCGTCTCAATTTAAAGTTGTGGTGAAAAAATTTGACATATTTGAATATTTTACCTGTTGCAAAAAATATTTTTGTAAAATGTAAAAAATAATTAATCATTAAATTCCTACAAATATATATGTAAATTTACATTCACTTGATAGGATAAATGGTGCATGCTCTTAAAGTCGTCTCCTGAGTTATTCGTTAACAGATCATGTCATAGGATGTAGAGGTGTTAAATACCAATAAAATGTAGTCGACAGTGACTCTTCTATTCTATAGTGCTATTGAATAACGACCTAACGAGGTGCAATTGCACGTTTACACGGCTCGTAAGGTTTCATGGATACTTTCTCATTTTCTATCATCGTCGCTTTGCCCAAGCTATTCAACGGAAATCATCAGGAGACTCAGAGCACATCCTGGAATTTTCAAAGGAATTTCAATTTTATGAGACGCTTCAAAACAGTGGGGTGCCTTTTCTATGCCCAAGGATGTTTTCTTTTCTAGGTATAAGAGATAAAAACATGAGGATAAGAGATGAGAAGATTTTATTATGTCAAAAACGAAAAAAACGACCTCCTTAAGTCACATACATTCTCTGAAGAAGGAATACTGCACTGGAGGAGATAATACATTCTCTCCAGTTTGAGACTTTTGTTACGTTCGCACCCACGTCAGTTTCATTTTTTAGAAGACTAAATTCTAATTTTTACAATTTTGCAGAAAGTTGCAAGTTAGAGTTTCAGAATTAGAAATTTAATTCAGAATTTAATTTAATTGGGAAAACACATTAAACCTCTACTAAGATCTCTTATGTATTCACCACAAAGTAGGATTTAAATTGTAATCTCTGTGTACAAGAATGGCACTAGTCTCTGGTCTCGAATTTCCTTGTTTCTCTTGAATTTTCACTCCAGAACTGAGAAGGGAATCGGATTACAATCGAGGTTTCAAAATAGAAACTCGTGTAGAATGTTCTCCAAGCATAAGAGGATATTCACTCTTCGTGAAAAGAGTGTTGGAATGAAAAGAACTAAATTATTCATCCGGCAATATGGTTCAATTTTTTATCACATAAAATGAAAAATTCACAAGAAGGAAGTCTCACAGTAGGGAGTTGACAAATTTTTATCGATACGAAGAAAACTGGTATGTAAACTGCAATATCTTGTTATTAAACTCTTAATAATCTAAGCTCATTTCCTATGAAAACTATTTTATTAGAAAATTGTATCTAAGAAATATTCCACAATTAGAAGTTCATCCACTACTAAGATTAGTTTCTCGTTATCTAAATTATCACCCATATTATTGAGTATTCGGCCCTATACAGAATCTCATTGTAAGAGAAAATTCAGCGGAAAAGAATGATCTAGATTGTAGATCTTACAAGATGAAAAGTGTGTGGATTGAGAATAGAAGAAGGGAGTGTCGAGGAATATTACGCTGAAGTAGTAAGGCAATATCGGCGCACGGCACGATCCGCGGTTTTTGGCTCCGGGACTAGCTGGTGCTAACTTATACGAAGAGGTTCAAAAGAACTTTGGAAATGGGAAGGTGGGAGTTTCTCTAGCGCAAAGAGAACAGAGAACTTTACTGGGTGATTCATATCGCGTGACACTACAGAAAACGAGGCTATTTTTTAAGGCAGGAGAGGGTGCGTGCCCCTTTGCAGATATCGCGACGAACCATTTTCTCAAGAAAAAAAAACAAAAACAAAGAGGAGAGAAAATAAAAAAGTAACAGAATCCACCTGTTCTGCTCACATTTTCTCACATTTTTCTAATCTGTCCTCTTTGTTTCCTCGTCGGGTCCACTCTGTGTAAGAATTGTAGGGCTGATTTAATCTCCAGACACTTTTCGAATGGATGAGATTGCCCACCCTCCGAAACCGTTGCTTAAGCATGAGCAAGTTTCACAAGCGAAAGCTTCCGAAACAGCAGAGCAAGCACTTTAAATAGGCATTAGGGCGCTACAATCGAGCTCCAGTGCAAGGTCAGCTCATGTGAATTTCCAAGGATTACAAGGACCTCCTCTCGATGGTGTGAAATCAATTTGCACGATATGAATGGTGATGAGCTTTTCTATTACTCTACAAAAAAAGAAAATCCAGCCAGTAGAGTAATATAAAGGGTTAAATTCATCTAATTTTAGATTTAATAATTAAATAAATAATATAGGATATATTATTTTCACCGAGAATTTCTATTAATCCAAAATCCAAATCTAAATGTGTTGAAACTTCAAAATTTAGGTATTTGAAACCTTTTAAATGCAAGTATTTGTCAGATACACAACTATCGTAATAAGGGGATGTATAGTAGTGGTAAAATACACACATGATTAGGCAGTACTGGAGTTAATCCCCACGAATTAGAAATGCTTTGATATTAGTTAATGGATGAAATATGTATTCACGTAATCAAACTGACATGAGATTAGTTTGCTGATAGATTTGCACGGACCATTAGGAAGCAATATGGTAACAATAATAGAAAACCTCGTAAAGTGTCAAGTTCTTCAGAATAAAATGAATAAATTCGAACTGTTATAGTCAATAAAATATATAGATACTGAAAATGATCCGGAATTATCCTGTAATATCAATGTCATTAATTTTTCAGATGATTCAGCTGAAAAAAATGACAAATCCCTAAAATAGGTAAAATAGGTGAACATATTCAAAAATACGTGAAAAAAGATGAATAGATGTCGACATGTAAAGACTACAAAAAAGATAATTCCTCAATTATGTATCTCTCGATAGAAATTCTTTATATGTGAAATTCACCAACCTATACTCAAATTTCTCTAACGAGGTAAACTACAACTGCCTAAAAAAAGTACCCAGACCGAAAAATATTCAAGAATCAGCCAAAGGTACAGTTGTTCGACCCCGTGTCCTAATTTTCTCGCGGTATTTATCGATCCTCCGCGGTTGAACGAAGTCACGAGAGCGTTTCCCCTATCTCTCCCTGCTCTTTACATTCAACCCCCTCACCTTCTTCTACCACCAGTACATCCACGCTCTACGTTCCATTCACCCTTCTAGTTAAAGCCTAGGTCTAGGCTAGTATTCAGAGCACCAATAAAGAACAGTTTTCCCCGATCTGTTTTAGTGAAGAAGGGAAATTTGAAACAGAGGAGAAACAAAAAGGAGGTCTGCAATAAGAAGAAGAGTACGAGGAAGTCATGGCGCCAGAGTGGCTCGATTGTTTGGAGCTGCTGGAGTCACTAGACTCTGTAGAGTAATCGTAGTTTGTGTTCCTTTCAAAACAAGAGACTATTTCGAGCAAATGTTTCCCTATACAAATTCGGCCATGCATACAGTTAGTCGGAAACTTTCAGAAGACATTTTCAGTTTGTTCAATTAAAAAACTAATTCTGCTCAAGAATCTAGTATCAAGTCTTGCCTTCTATAAAAAATCTAATTGTATCCATTAAATAGTCAAAATTAAGAAATAAATTCTCTTTTTTTAGTAAAGAAACTTATAAATACGTGTATGAAAAGATTAAAGTCTTCATAATTGTAGAAATGGAATTCTAAACAAAACTCTAGAAAAGTTAATTGATATCTTCAGTTTATCGCGCATCTATTTTATCGTTATATTATATTGTATTGATCTGTATTGTATAAACTTAAACGCGGTTTGATATTAAGATGACCGAAATCAGAGGCATGCAGTGAAAAGCCCGAGGCTCTAAAGAATAAGCAGCCAAAACCATAACGTTGTATACGTGTTTCCGATTTAGTGACCATGGAATAGAATCTTTATCAGGCATTCAGTTTAGGTGGTGTTTGGAGCAAACTGTTGGATAGAGCAGCTGAGCATATCCAGGAACAATGGAAAGCCGGGACCATCGAACGTCGAACTCTGCCTGCCTGAACATTACGTCCGGTTTTATCGAAGTCCCGGCACGTACGTTCAGACCATTACGGATTAAACGCCCGTAAGGATCTATACTAGTCGTAGTGCTTGCACGCTGACGCTGCTGTGCATGTTCTTCGATCCCCTTTATCCGCCCTCACTTACGAGGGCATTATTACTCACGAACACAATAGTGCCTTACTATATGGATCGTGACTACTTAGTGCTACTTACCTACAACAATCTGCTTTGCGATCATCACCCACCAGATAGCTGCAATCATGGTTTCCTTCCGCTGGACGGGGAAATTTTTCAATCGATCTTTAGAAAAACCAGACGTGATCATGTCCAGCTTTTGGAAATTCGACAATTTCCTGAAAATAAACAATATTTTATCAATTTATTCACGGAAAGTAATTCATGAGTCTTTGTCGAAAAGTTGAGAATTTTAATATCATTAATAGGAGTATTAATAGGGACGGTAAATAGCTTTTATTTTACGAGTTTCAGAAACTAACCCAACATCGTTTAAATATATAATTCGAGTTACTAAATTATTCAGTGGATTATACATATCACTTTGAAGTTCATAAGCATGAATACTCTATAATATTATTCATTACTGATTAATTCGATAGTTATGTTCTATGTTCTGGACTATATTTAATAAGTAAAATACATTTTCATTAATATACTGATTCAATTTTCATACTGATCGAAATTTCTACCTGAAAAAATAACTAAAAGAGTTACTTTTCAATAAGTTTTATTTCTTTTCTAGTTCATTGTTTGAAAAATATAATGAACTGACATTAATTGATATTGTAATAAACTAAGAAGAAATTTAGCACATCTCTTGGACTTTGTGAGCCCGCAACACAATATAACGGTAACCACCCAACAACTGGCAATTACGTATTGGTATCGATTGTTAGGATTTATTTGCGGTTGAAAGCCTCCAATGTCAGTCCGAAGAGTAGTAACCACAGCATTGGGTGGCCTCAGAAGGCTTAAATTTTAACAGTGAAATGCTCTTCCACCCAATATAAGCTCTTTTCTGCGATATATAACGGACGTGGGGCAAATCAATTTCACTCGAGTTGGTTTAACTCGACGCGAGAGAAGCGCTTAATATTTAACGTTATCTGCGGAAATGTCACTCGATGCCAACCTACTCGTCGGTTTGTGGTCTGCGAATTCGAATTTAATTGATACCGATCCAACTTCCTACGAGGCATATCTCATTCAACAATTTCTACCAGAACCATTTATGACTGATTGAAGGATTTCAATCTTTCCAAAGCAAGCTCCACAATAATACACGGAAATTAAATTATATTCGAGAGCTTTTCAAATTACAAGGTTTTAAATTTGATATTTTTCAAATTTAAGAGAGTCTAAAATTGAAAATCTTCCACATTTGAAAGTTGGAAAATTATTTAGAGTTACTTTGAAATTCAATATGTACTCTAAGGAATGAATCCTTGTTATAAATAATGAAAGGGAAGGAATCAAGGCAGCTTTTCATTGCAATTCCTTGAAAAGATCTCAGAGAGACAACCTGTACATCAGGGTGCCCTTCTGTTCATTTTGTCAAGGCTTTGAGCTTTCGAACGCCAAGCCCTGAAAGCACCATGAAAGATTTCCCTGGTTGTTCGAAAAAGACAAATAATCAGGAAAAAATCTTATACGGACAAGACTTTATTTCGCTATTTCTCTTTTTCTCTCTCTCTCTCTCCGATTATCGTGATTGTTGAAAACAAGTCTCAAGACAAGAATGTATAGAAAAGCAATTATCGAACTGTGGCTAAAATAATAGAGTTGAAATAATACGAAATAACTACTTCGAAATTCGTCATAGGAACAAAAATTCGGAACACCTAATCCGTCTCTTGTGTTAGCAAGATAATTTACAATTACTCGCTTCACATAAATCACAGTTTCCGCGTCTCATCATAAAGTCCAAAATTGCATTACAAAATTATCTAGACTCTGAGAGAACCGGTGCGGTGTTGGTTGTATTGTCAAGTATTGTCCTGCGAAGATATCGTTCTTGTTTTGCTCTCGTGCAAAGACAATTCCAGACGCTAGGATGCTCTTGGGGGTTTTTGCCGGTTGGACCACAACATAGAGATGCTGGAATAACCTCTCGCCTCCTTCTTCTCCTTATTCTCATCGTGTTCTCCTTAAAGGAATCTATAGATAATCCTTTCAAAAATCCAAATCCTCAAAACGATTTCATCTCTTATAAAAAAACTCCATGTTGGAAACTGTATATGAAATTATTTAGGAAACCGTATGGGAAACTTTGTCCTAATTTAAGCCTGGATCCTATTTACTTTCCTATATAGTTTCCCATCTCCCAATTTTATCTTACATAGGATCGGGGTTCAAATTAGATGAAGTTTTCCATTTAGTTTCATATATATTTTCTTATATGGTTTCCTACATGGAATTTTTCAATTTTCACTCTCCTTTGTGTTAACGAAAATTTTAAAAATCATGAAGCACGATTAGCGAACTGACCCATTGATGATATAACATCAATCAGTTTTCGATCAAAAGTTATATGGATCCTTGATAGGTCGCCATGCGTGAAGCGATAAATTTCCCATTCAATTTACAGCTTTTGTCGAGCGTATGCGTGAATCTTTCTCTCATAAATAAATATATAGCTCCACCAAGGTAGAATGATTTATGAAGCGAACCGATTTGATAAATTCCTTTAAGAACGTTTACATATATTTTTACCAGGGAAACTTCGCTTTTTACGATTTACTACTTTTTCTACACGTATATTTTACAAATTTTCCTTTTAGGAAGAAAATAATAAATTCCTATTCTTATGTAAAGTAAACAAGTAAATTTATCAAATATTTTTAATCATTGTGTCTGAATAATTGAAATGAAAAAGTCGACCTGGCGAAACATTTTCAAGGAACCTAACCTAAAAAAAATTTAGCAAAAAATTTGTTAAGTTTCCCGTGGAGTTAAGGTAAAAACTCACATCTTGTTGGTTTAATATCAACAATAATTTACAAGAGAGAAAGAGGTTCGAAATGTTCAAATGCCAGAAACTAACCTTTGTTTTAAAGTTCTAAGCATTCTAACCTGTTCGCTGAATTCAAGTCTTAACAATCCTCTAAATTTTGCAGTGCAATTATCAATAATTGGTCGTTGAGTTCAAGATTATTATTATGTTGGAATGATAGCCATTAAATTCAGCTTCCGACTCTGCACAGCTGCACTTTGGAGAACTCGAACAACTTGGATGCCATTGGATGTGGAACTGCATTTTACAAGTAGGTACTGCACTATTCACACGATATCTATGAATCTCAATGACTATATATGCATTGTATGAGCCATGAAAGCACGTAGTTTATACGAAGAGCAGCTGATAATAATTCCATTCGGGAAGATTGTCAGGTAACTCGCAGCATCACAGAGATATTAACAATCGAGTAACTGCGAGTAACATCCCCCCCCATCAGCAAAACTCAAAAGCACACTATAGGAGCATTTAAGTACAACGAGTAAAACTGCACTATAGGATGGTATGTACTATATAGAGCAGACGACGAGTTCTTTGAGCTTAGACAAAACAACATCTATCCAATGATTTCTGAGAATCGTTCTCTTTCTTATCAAAGCTAAAGAGAGCGTGCCTAGCGTCACCGATTTCCATCGTTGTCCAAGAAATTTACACGCGTCTCAAGTAAGTCCTTCCTTTTAGTAAAATTCACAATGAAGAATCGTTTAATTAATCTAAGCATTCATCTGGTTTAGAGAATGTTTGATTTGATCAGACAAGTCAAGGAATTTGCGAGGCAAGAAGAGGTGTGCATCGACAATATCGTCTTCAGACTCCACTCTCGTGTTACAGTTCTTATGCTACTTCTTTGCACGACAATTGTTGGTGTAAAATCCTATTTTTGGGAGCCGATTTCCTGTATTTTTAACGGAAATCACCCAATATGTAAGTTTAGAGCATCTCATTTTTTTTTTATATTTTTAAACATAACCTGATTTCTTGCAATTTTTGTATGTAAAATGTTCTTGTGAATTGTGATCCACTTTAGCCATAATATTAAAATTCCTTAAAGAGGGTATAAGATAAAATTTATATTGTGTGTCATTTCTATTGTTCAGAGATTTTTCTAAACAATTTTTAGGATTCTCCATTTTTAAATTGGATAAAATATTTAGAAATGGTTATAAAAACTTTTGTTGACCACACGTTGATTTTAGATTCCAATGGCTGACTAAAAAATGCCTTCACTACTAGAATTTTGTATTCGTCCAATTCAAGAAATTCTTTATATAATATTTATTTATTTAAACTTCTTGCTTGAAAAAAATTTACACGTTTTGTCGAAAAATTACAAATAACATTTTTTCATTCAGAATTCCCGTCGAAAGATATAAATATAATTGTCAGTCAACAATTTTTTTTCAATTCTTTGTCATTTTTCTGTAACAATTCTTGTTTTTTAGTTTTTAAAGAATTGTTTTGCCCTGAAATACTGTTGATATTACCGGGTAAAATGAAAGAATCTTCTCTGAATTGCCTGAAGGCTTCGAGGGCACTTCAGAGAGTTTTCGAAGTATATATTCACCTTTGTCTACGTTCAAGAATCTGGACATTGATGCTAGAGGCACTTTATAACCACGACAAGCAACTTGAAGAGTCTGAGAGATGACACTCAAATTTCAAATGCTCGGGGATATTTTCCCAGTATGTTTTCTTTTTTCTTTATACTCTGTAGTGCTTTCAAGAATGAACACTTTGGAGGAAGATTTCTATTTCACTTTACTAACCGACACTTTGACTTTAATTTTAAAATAAACAAACTAGTAGAGCTAGTCTCTGAGGAAAGGAGTGGATGAAGCCATTTTCGATTATCGGAAAACGTTTAGCTGGTTCGTGGAATGGCTTGAAATATAATTTTTGGGGCTGGCCTGTCGGGCAGAAATATTACGAAGAAAAGCCTAATGACTCTTTATGTCAGAAAATGAGTCGTTATACGTTCATTTTCGTTATAACTTTATTGTTCTCTACTTAGGAAGCATTGAAGTCTGAAGCGATTTCAAGGCATCAAGAAATGCGATTAAAATCATTAAATAGAGTATTGCAAAGATAAAAGTAAAACGGGATTTTTCTTCTTTTAAGTAGTGCTTCGAACTTGGTCCTTATTCTTTATATTTTTATAGAACTTTCTTACAAAAAAGACACATGCTAAACCGACTGATATAAAAGCTATATGTTCCACTAAATTTTAGAATAAGTACTCTTTTTCATTAAAAAATGAGTGTAATATTTGTTATTCAAGAAAGATAGGGAAAAAATCTCGTTTTTTACATGAGCCGTTAGTCCGATAAAAGCGTTATAAAGTTTTCAATGGAGAAAAAGCAGGACATAAAATAATCAACATCTTTGCCGTGTGTTCGAAAGAGCCCTGGAGCATCGGAACAAATTTTCCAACCTAGAAGACGGAGGAGATTACTCGAAGCTATTAAAAGTTATCGGCTTACTCCTTACGACTCAACTTGCCCACCTTCTTTAACAGAAGTTCAATATTAAAGGAAGCCGTTAAGCTTGGCTAAGTTCATTTTCTTAAGATGGTTTTATAGTATCTGCAGCGTCAAGACGAATGATCATTCTAGTCTGCCGATCATAAACTCTCATAAATGAAAAGCTTTCAGAAACTACTCTTGACTAGTAATTAAGACGAATGAGATTATTCAGAAAGAAAAATATAAATAATCAAATTCTTCTACCAGTTTTTATTGTTAATTTGCTGCTTATTTTATTTCACAGCGTCTGCAGCGGTAAACTCCTATTGCTGGGTGTCCAACACTTTCACGGTCACTCAACATTTACGTGGGGTTACAGGAGTAGACAATGCAGGTCCAGGACTCGGACCTTCTGAAGAAGAAGGCATTATTGATCAGCGTTATTACAAATGGGTTAGTTTGAAAACTTAGTCAGCAATAATCAATTCAATATACAAGAAATCGTTTCTCTAATAAATTTGATATCGGTTCCTTTTCTAGATTCAATTTTATCTTCTGATAGACTCTTAACTATGTACCACTTAGTTACCTATAATAATTCTTACATCAATTGCGTTACGCAACAGGTCTGCTTCGTTCTTGTCATCCAAGCTCTTGTCTTTTCCATACCCCGAGCATTATGGGGTATTTGGGAACGAAACACAGTGAAATTACTCACAAAGGATCTGGACACGCCTATCACAGATGAAATTTGGACCCCACAGAGGAAAGCTCAGCTCATCGCTTACTTTCTCAATACCAATGAGAACTCCCATAACTTCTACGCGATTCGATTCTTGATTTGCGAAGTAATGCACCTGCTCATTTCGGTAAGTCTTTTTATCTTTCTACGTTATAAAAAAATCTCGTTGCCGTAGGTTCAATTTGAAAATGTTAATTTAGAAACATTTAAACCAAAGAAATCTAAAAATAGTGTATTTTTTTCTAGGTTTCGCAGATTTATTTCCTTGACCTTTTTCTCGAAGGCAGGTTCTCTTTATACGGACCAGCGACCATGGTATATGCAACTTCAACCGATGCAGAAAAGATGATTGATCCAATGACTCAACTTTTTCCTTTAGGAGGAAAATGCTCGATTTTCTACTATGGTCCATCAGGAACAGTTCAGATTATTGACGCACTTTGCGTTCTGCCTTTAAATATCTTCAACGAAAAGATTTTTATCTTTTTTTGGTTCTGGTATATCTTTCTAACGTTTGCTGGTACGCTTGCCGTCATCTACAGGTAAATATAATTTTTCAGTTTTTTCGATATTTCTTACACATCCAAACTTTGAATTAAGTTTGATAATTTCCATGGAAAATTATTATTTATTGTTATTAATTCTACATGCCCTTCCATACCATTTATCTTTTGTCAAATAGTTTTTATTCACCTTTTCCATTATTATTCTCTTTCAATCAATTTCATGGCACAGTGACAGAATTAAATACGTGATTTTCCGTTCGCGAAAAATGACTGTTGTTACGCACTCACATTCTCATGAAGTTCATCAAGCTCTTCAAACGAGAAGAGTTTAAATTTACGTTTGAATTCTTCGTCAATTATCCTAAAGTATTAAAAATGGAAATTGAATCTATTTACAAGATTCTTCTCCAATTATAGAATGATAAATTAAATTTCATAATTATATTTCACTGATTAATGCAAATATTGCAAATCAGATAATTGAAATATTTGAACAATTTTACTGTTTGGATTCAGATCGATTTTTATCTCTTTATCTGTGAAAGAAACAAATACATAATCGCAAGTGGTGAATATTTTATGAGTTCAGTTTGTTCAGTATGCTTTTTTACATTTTTTTCTTTTAAAAAACGCGAGCAAAATCCTTGTGAGAAAAAAGACTCTGAGCAACGCGTGCTCGTAAATCGTTTATTATTCGATTCACTGTAAAAAAATGTACAAAAGCGATGGGTTCTATTATTCTGCCGGCATAAAATTTGTAGATCTATTAAAGAAGTTATGATTTTCGTTAAAAGTGTGCTTTAAAATAGGATTGATCAAATCCAAACAAAATACAAATAGGGATCAAAATATAACCGAGGGTTTTCTCCACTTTAAGTAGGAATAAATTTGGCAATTGAGACTTTCAATCAAAATAGATTGATTTTTGGGTATGGAGAGTATTCAATGATATTCGTTATCGCGATTTAAACTATCAATTGTGATATAACAGAAGTATATTAATATTTTAGAAGTAAATTGTGTAATATAAGATTTAATTCTTCATTTAGAGTCATCGTGTTTACTCAGCCCTGGGCAAGACTTTATTTAATGCGTGCTCAAACTCGACTTCTTTTAAGAAAAAACCTCGACAACGCAGTGGCAGCGCTTCATTTTGGAGACTGGTTTCTGCTGTACCAACTCGCTGAGAACGTGAATCCCATCGTGTACAGAGAACTCATTAATGAAGTTGGTGCAGCAGTTTCGACGAAACACTTTGAGTCACTCGCGTGAAAAAACGAGGTTTCAAAAGATCTGAACTTCTGAACTTGATGTTTTCAAGCAATGAAGTTCGATATAGTTCATAATAAGTGTGCCTTCGAAAGAAATTGATTTAAATAAATCTCTTTCGAAAGTACATTTAATATGAACTATATCGAAAATACAAAGTTTTAAAACTTGACGAATGTTTCAAATTGACCAAGAATTCTCTATCGGCATTTGAATGTATTCAAGTACAAACTAAAATGCATATGAGCTACAATTATTTATCATAGAAAACGATTAGATTGACACTAAAAGAAAGTTGCTCAAACTTTACAAAGTGTACCAGAAAGTAAAAAGCAAATTTTCCTCTATTGTTTTTAGATTCGTGATTATTCCTTAATATAAAAATATTAATATTTACATGACGTCATAACTCTAAAAGTAAAAGTAGTTTTTATTTATTTTCGGACACTATTGTATTATTTACAATAAAAAAACAGTTTCGTTTATTTCATTATAATTTCTGTGTTCGCCTTGGATAAAATTTTCGAATTTGATGAAAATTAATTGTAGAACCTGATCAAATCTAAATAGTAAAGTACATTAAGAAACATATTTATTTGAATTATAATATATTTAGTTATAGGTTCTACTGTCGGTTTCTATTCGAATATCGATATTTTGTACAAGGATATTTTTTTAGTTCTGTTCATAAGTTTATTTTTATTTTAGTCCGTTTTTTTTATTTGAGTTATTATTTTCTTATTTAATTAACATAAAGTCAATGATTAAATTACAAAGATAAACAAGATGACCAAGCGTTCTTAGAATTTGTCTTAAACGGACAAAATATATTTGCTTGTAGTGAAAAATATTAGAATTAATTCGCGACGTTCTACGCTTATTATGTAAAGAAAAAGTTACCAGTGATGTTAGATTAGATTTTTCTACGTTTTCCGAAACTTTAAGGACTGTGAAACGCGTGCCAAAAATGTCATATGTATTTCTGTATTCTGAGAAGTTGTTTCATACATTTAGCAATAAAAATAAATAGAATACTACTATAGTTTATAGTTTTTTCTATGTTTTCCAAGTCTATTATATGTTCCAAAAAATAAAATAACGTAAACAATATTTTAAATTTATAAGTTGCAGACAACAGTTTTTTTAAGAATAATCAGAATACTAACAAAAAATAATTAAACAGCGTACATATTTTTCGCTCGTCAGGCGGAAAACATGTGTTAGAAATGTACTTATTTTACATATCGTTATGCGGTAACGATGGTAACAGGTAAAATGAGAGATAAAGTGCTTTCCGCATAAAGAAAACTACTTTATCGCGTTTATTTTTTAAGAATCGTAGAATCGATTTACGGCATCTGCTTTACCCACATATTTGAACTTTGGCGCTCTTATGCGGCCATCTTTGTACACAAATATGGCCGCTTCTTCTATTTCCTGTGAACACTTGACAGGTGCAGAGCAAAGGCAAACAAACACGTCTGAAATATAGTTTACATTATTGCTTTTCTTGTGATTTTGTTTATAAAAATTGACTGAATTCTTCAAAGAAGCTGAAACAATTTGATCTACTTTGTAGGTAAGAAATTTCCTTTAATAAAACTGTTAATAAAGACCATAAAAACATTGAGATTTTCTCTTTTGAAGGTTATCATCAAATTTTTATTATTCTTTCAAATACTATTAAATTAAATTTCTTCGAATCTAAAATTAAATATTTTTAAAGACGTTATTCTTCCAAATATGCTGAGTTAAAAAGATTTCTTCGTAATATTTAAGTAGTTTAACTTGCACGTGTCGCAGGTATCTATAACAAAACTCCAAAAATAAAGGGTGCATCCAATTTTTAATTACCTCGAATGTATTTATCCAATCATTTGTAGAAAAGCAATAATTAACTAATTTGCTAGCCTTGTATCAATATTTAAGGTAGTTAAAAAATATGGTCCCCTTTCAAGTTCCGGAAAAGATATTTAAAAAAATCATTTGAATTTTTACAGAAATTTGAGATCCCTACGCGAGTAAATTGTTCAATTCAAACTCGGCTTGAAAATACTGTCGTCTTTGACATTTGCATTGCTTAGAAGATCGTTTAAAATGGTAAAAAGTGAGTATACAATGGAAAAGGGACCAATGGAAGCTCATGTAAAAATCTCCGAACCGTTGATAACGGTTCCCAATCCGAGAGCTTTGCAAAGAGAGCATTCAGTTGCACAAGCAACTATTCCTACGGTACATGGACAATCAAAATATGCTGTGTTACTCAATGTCATTGAGGAACTTGGTCGTGATATTCGACCTGCTTATGCTAGCAGTCGTTCGTCTGCTGAACGTGTAAAACGCGGACTTGTTCATGCTCGTATGCTAGTCAAAGAATGCCTTGCTGAAACCGAAAGAAGTGCTCGCCAATAGAAACTAACTTCAAACACCCTCCAAATATTAATAAGACTTAAGGAAATTAGGTTCCTCAAATAATTTATTCTAAGAGTTCATCTTCAATGGATTCAGAAAAGAATCGAGTTTAAATAATTTTTAATATAAAAAAGTAGTTCATTTACTGATATTTATTTTGTTTCTGCCGTTTTTCATTAAAATGGTTTCTAATTGAGCTCGATTCTTTTCTACTTATATTTTAAGAATGAAAAATGTACAATGCTCTACCTCGAGTAGAACTTAGTTAATATTTAAGAAGTCATATTTAAAATTTTAATGAGAAAATATTTTACTCAACTTATTACTTTAGAATTTCAATTCAACCTACTTTATATTTTAGAGCAGTTATTCCTTATACAGAAGCTATGGCATTAATTACAATCATATATTAAAACAGTTTAGTTTCAGATTCTGAATTTTGTTTACAAAATAACTGTTTTTAGTACAAATCATAGAAATGGGTCTATTAGTATATAAATCTGTACAAAATATAAAAATAAAGAGGACCAAAAGCAGAAAATGACCGACAATGCCTTAATCCAATATTGAAAAAGTACAAAACTTGACTTTCTACAGCAAAAAAAGGGTGGTCATTTGAACGAAAAACCGGGAGTTACCAATTTTTTAATTCTCCAAAATTTCAAATAGTACAATATTAAATGTTTGACTGAGATATAACTTAAAATTTTAATTACTTCAAATTCAATGTTATTCAATTTTAAACTCGTTGAGTTTGAAATTGTTGAATTCCAAAATTTCACATTTAATTGACCACTCTAAACAAACAAAACATAGTTACCAAACTTTTCAGTATTCTCAGTATTATTTAATTATTTAGCATTTAAAGTGTGTTTAATCTGTAACCTTGTGAAATGTTTGTTTGTATTCTTAGAGGCGTGAAAATTTGTATCAAATTTGATGACTGACTGTTGTAATGTGAGCCTAATATACAAGCAATTATGTTCCTAATTAATTGAATAGTGTACTGCTCAGGAAAATGAAGAAGAGTGATATTGTAATAGGTTTACATCAATTCCAACACATTGTAACAAAAGAGTTACAAATTTAAAACTAACTTGATTTAAATAAATGACTTGCTACTTGTACCTACGACGTAAAAAGATAGTAAAAAATTCGGATTCCTATAATTGAATCCGAAGTATTTTGTACAGTGTATTACAGTGCCATAAACTTTTTCTAAAAACGCAACGTTGATTTATTGTAACATTCTTAAATTTAATAAAAATTGTGAACCAACTTAATGTTTCATTTCTTTCCTGACTAGATAAAAAAATCGATCTGCCAAAGGCGACAGTTTTTGTAAAGACGTGTTTCTAAAGTAATATTTTGAAAATTAAATCTGAGAAATAATCTTTCATTTTGAATTTTTGTGATTTACATCCAGACTTCGAATTTTATACCAGAATAAGCAAGTCTCTTCTGTTTCAGATTACGTCAAAAATGTTCTCCACAATAGATACCTTTGATACCGTACTTTCTGCAGATTCAATAGAATGGTGTCCAATAGAAAATTTTAGGCATATATTCGTTTGTGGAACTTATCAATTATTAGAAAAGGAATCTATAGATAAATCGGAAGCAAACAACCGTTTAGGAAGAATCTATCTGTTTCAAGTAGAGCATGGACATTTAAGTTTGCTGGATCAGTATGAGGGTGCTGCAGTTTTAGATATGAAATGGGCTCGTTCAAAGATTTCCAATAAGATTTTACTTGGGGTTGCCAATTCTAAAGGAATCTTACAGATCTATGAACTAATGACTTTTTCGAAACCAAGTTTACAAATGAGAACGGAAATTCATATAGAAAAGCAACAAGAAAATGTGTTAGCTCTGTCTCTAGATTGGTCGATGGGAGCACACAATACTAATAATATGTCTACAATGATTGCAGTCAGTGCTTCGAATGGTTCAATCCATGTTTTTAATTTGAATGATGAAACTTTAGAGGAAATTAAACATTGGAACGGACACAAATATGAAGCTTGGATTACTGCTTTTAATTATTGGAATCCAAATGTTATTTACTCTGGTAAAGGTTACTAGAATTTTCGTAATTTGTTACTTTTTTAAGAAATACAAATGATATTTTTTAATATTTAAGGTGGAGACGACTGCGTGTTTAAATCTTTCGATTTAAGAGCGGACACTTCAGTAACGATCAATCGCTCACACTTGGGTGGAGTCACTAGTCTTCACAGTAATTTAGGAGAAGAATTTTTATTAGCATCAGGAAGGTAATATTGACAGAATACAAGAATTCTTTTCCAAGAACCTTTTCCAAAACTTGAGAAAAATTAAAAATCATAAATTAACTATACTTTTACTTTTTCAGTTACGATGAACACCTGAGATTGTGGGACACAAGGAAGTTCGGACAACCAAAGTCTGAAACGAATTTAGAAGGAGGAATTTGGAGACTAAAATGGCACCCTTTCGAGAAGAAGTACCTCTTGGCTGCTTGTATGTATAGTGGCTTTCGAGCGCTTGATTGTGAAAATACAGAAAAACCGAAGATTTTGGCAGAGTATAAGGAGCATGAAAGTATTTCTTATGGATGTGATTGGTCATATTTAAATAGTACTGAAATTTTTCATCGAGACTTGTACCCCGAGACAGGAAAAGAAATTGCTTTAGTTAGCACCTGTTCATTTTATGACCATTTATTAAATCTGGCTGTAATTGAATTTTCTTAAAAAAGAATTCTTAATTGAAGTGTAAACACTCATAATCAATTTTAAGATTTTCCAAGATTGTTAAAGAAAGTATTTTTTTCTATCAAATGACAAATATATAATGAAATTATAACAGGCATATTTCCAATAAAATTGTAAATATGTAATAATGAAAAGTTTATTTTATCGAAGTGTTAAAAATAATACTGTTTTATACTTTTTAATTGTCTTATTCATATAAATTAATAAAATGTTCTTATATCTGATGTTTAATTAATAAAAATAGATCCTCATTTTAAAAATTTGCTTCCAAGAAGGTTTTGAATCATTCTGTAACCTGATCTATTTTTTTTCCAATAATCTATTCCAAAATGAAGTAAAGTTCTTTTGTTTTATATTTACTCACCAGTTTAAAAACTTAAAGTTTTGAATCCACCTCGGTGAAAAATAAACCAAGTTCCAGAACAGTCAGAAATGGCGGGAATTGAATCACTGCAGGCAATTTCACTTACTCAAAAAAAGCACTTCTCGCAATAAAACAATTGTTAGAATCATTAAACTCGCTAAACTGATTGTTTAAACGCAAAATTGGATCTACTTCCAAACCGAAACACGAGAAAAATTAGAATAAGATTTTTTTTAGAACCCGAACAGTAGTGACGCCATTATAAGTTACACACTTGGGGACAAACAAATTGTGAAAACAAAATATATGATTACGGCATAAATAAGACATGATTTCACGAAATTATTAGCAAATTTTGATTAGAACTCATTCTGGCACATGAATCCGATCCGTTTCGGATAAAGAGAGATCAAAATTGTTATTTTTTATGCTAAAAACCGTAAAACCCCGCGGAATACAAAAAACAACGTATTGTACTTTTCGTTAGCACTGTGGCGTGAGGGATTCTGGGAAAACAATGAATAAATTTGAATTTCGAATGCGCGCGCAGCGCCAATGGCTTCCCACCGGAAAAGCGCTGCTATTGGTCAAAATTTGGAGCCCGATTCAAAATCGAATTAATTTAATTTGTGCTTACATCGCGCGCAAAATTACAGCCAATGGCAGAATTTCTCCAGCAACATGCGCTGCGCGCGCAGGCCGCCAACTTTCAGAGCATTGATTCAAATAATATGGTTAACGTATTCCTAAGTTATTGGGTTCAAGGGTCTAGCGATTCTAATAATTAATAGTTCAACGATTCAAATAATGAATTAACTATTTAAGTACCTATTCCCACTTTTAAAAATTTCAAACTTTTCAAATTCCAGCTGCAGTTGTTGCATCATCTACCTTTTAAAATTACCACTAGAGCACACCAGTGCAGCGTTTTTTTTTTGCAGCTGTCTGCCTGCCGCAGTTCGAGATATCTCGTTTGGCGCGGTCAGTTCGATAAAAATCAGTCCTGGACTCCTGGTTGGTTCGTTCGTCTGGGGTTGTCTTCTTGATCCAAGAAGCTCTCTTTTAGAAGTGTTAAAAATCGCTGAAAAGTGTCGTTTTTCTCGCGAATACTCGCGAGTGAGTGTATTGAATTATCCTCGATCTGTCAAGCCAAGAAAATATCCGGAAATTCCATCGCAACTTCCCTTGCCATTCATTTGCTCCAACCTCCCTGGGTGAGTAAAATAATACCTATACAACTCGCATTATTTAAGTAAATATGGATTAGAGGAGTGTTCTGAAAAGTCCTCTAAGGATCAGCTGCAGGGTGCGCTGATCCTGTCACAGAATGACCCACAAAGGATATCATGAGTTCAGCACCTGTCACTTTTTTTGGATTCGTTCCATCAATAAGTTGAACAAATTGTAGGAGCTGCAAATAAAGGTTAGGTTATTTGACACATCAAGGATCTCTGAAAAATCCTGATGCAAATATACGTAGGATTTTAAAAATTCTATAGATGTCAAAGTCATAATTTTATAGGGCCAAAAAAGGTATTTTTGGGAAGTGCCTGTTAAGAAAAAAATTAGTGTAAATGACATTTATTCTATCATGATCCGAACGCGTTAAGGAGTTCCTTCCGCCAATTAATTTAAGTCATTTGTGGTGCGACGAACCGTGTCTCGTGTCTCGACACAGATTATTAGCATTTAAATTTATTATAAGTTCAACTTTTTGATTGAATTTTGTAGTGTTTGACAGATTGATATGTATTGTCGTTGGTTGTTGTGATTATTTTGGTGAAATGTTGTCTTTATTTTAGGTGAAATATTGACCTGCCCTTCACTCCATTTTATAGAGAGCCTTGTGTGGCCAGGACTTTTTATCGATCCGAAGTAATTGTAAACAAACGGTGACAACATAAGAAAAAATGACAGATTTTTACTAATGTCAATTTTATTGTTGTGGAGGCGTTCTAGTGGAAAAAGATAAATTATTAGCCAATAAGCATTTAGAATTAGAATTTATTTGTGAAGACATGATTTAAAATTTGTTTGCCTATTTTTTTTTCTTGAACTTGATACAAATACACTCCATATAATTTTTTCAATTTAACAAGCCTAATATGAGTAACATGTTAAAAGTCTGCACATTGTCAACTCTTGAGGGCGATGTCCCCCGATCTTTTGTATTCCCCTCGTACAAATGTCCATTCATATAAGCGAAGGAATCAAAAATCTAATATATATTACGCGTTGTGAGGAGCGAGAAAAGTGTCTTTTTTTCAAATCCGATTCAATTTTAAGATTGCAGCATATGTGCAATTGGACATTATCTTTAGAAATATTAAATATTCTTGTACTGATAGTTCAAATGTAATTTAAAATTCAAATTTAAATTCTAAATTACAGAAAGAGATAAAAGTTCGCGTAAAAATAAAAAAATAAAATAAATTCCATACTCAGGAGGCTCAGGAGCGATATTAGGTATGAATCTTAGATTGAAAGATTATGTTTTGGTTTCTACAATTGTACTTAAAATAGATAATCTTTTTATAGAAAATTAATTGTCTTAGTTTAAATTTAAATCCACTTTTATTTATTGCAAATTATATCATTGGAAGGTCCGTAGTCGATTTAATATTCTCATTGTGACCTTGGAGTTACAGCGGTCATATTTTACAATTACGAAAGGTTGATAATGCACAATGAACAATGATCTAGTATAGAAGTGTGAGTTAAGGTATACATGCGGAATTAAAGCAATAATGGCGAATGATATTAACGTGACATTAAATCACTCGGAAACAAGATCTTTTGCATCTAGACAATTTGTTTTAAAGAAACTAACATTTCTTTTAATGAAGAATTATTATTTAATACAATTATAGAATATTAATTCTTTCAAGGAACACTTTTTTAATTAAGCAAGATTTACAAAGTCTTGTGTGGGTCTTTTTAAAACAATTTTGGGGATATTTTTATTGTCTCATCTGGAGAGCAAATGTGTCAACGAGAAAAAATTCATACTCGACCGCGTCGTGTGGGATTATGAGAGACCTCATAAAAACTTCTCTAATATAAATAAATTTAAATGCTCTATTTTAATATTTGAATTTTTAATAATATTTACCAAATGAACTTTTGCATAAACTGAAAAGATTATTAGTCTGATAAAATAAAAATAAAATCCACAATGGACCTTTCATTCTTTGCTGTCTAAAAAGAGACTTTTATCCCATTTGGATTAATTTAATTCCAACCTCGTCATCGTCCCGAATGGCCTTTTAAACAAAAAAATGACAGGACATTGCCCTGTCAACTTTGTAATTGATATAAAGTCTCGCAGAATTTGTCCCAATATTCATATACTAACACATTCATATCACTTCTCATGTGCGAATAATAAACAAGAGAATGGAATCGTAGACCACGGATTCACTCATAAAACATACTCCTCGCAATTTCAACAATTCTAATCTCAGAAGGCAAAGTCACAAAAATTTGAGTTTAAATACCTTGAAAGAGGAAGAGCAACCCAATTTTTAAATTTATTTATTCTCTTTTCCCAATTCTAATTTATTTTGGAAATCAGTTCAAATTGATTGGACAAAAATTACAAAATTATTATTCATGCTGTAATTAACTAATATTATTCCGGTTTTGTTTCTTGAATTTATAGTTGCATATTTGGTTACTAAATCGGTAAATGGTAGCCAAAAAGTAAAAGTAACTTTCTTTTTTATAACCTGCTTTAAAGTAACACAGCTAGCTCGTAAAATGTCACTCAGTAGTCGATCGTTTTTTCTGTGGTTATTGGTTGTATATGTATTTTATGAGTTACAGCTCAACTGCTTTTCAAGTTCAATGTGCAATCATTGCCTAGAAAAAAAAATCCAAGTACTGGATCCAGTAGTATAAATAAATTATTTTAAATCTATATTTTGGAATCTTTCGTGAGAGTATATGTCTTGAAAAATTTAGCTTGAAGGAATTGATTGAAAATTTCACTCTAGGTCAGAATATAATCTGAATTTATTCTCCTTTAAAGTTTTTCTATCTGAGCAATTTTATTTTAACGAAATGGGTGAATAAAATTCTAGAAAGAAAGAAAAAGAGTGAGATACAAATGTGCATTGTTTCTCCGTGGTATATTCTCTACGTATGTATAAAGTTTCACTTTGCCTCTTTCCTTCCTGATCATGTTCACATTGCAGACTTTTTATTTAATGATAAATGTAACAGAAATAAATGAGTAGGTTTTTAAAAAATATTTCACGTAAGTGGACAATCGGGACAAATTTCTAGTATTATTTTCTCTGTTGTTAGAAATTGTATCGTACAACTCTTTATATTTAATTTACCAAACTGTAACTTTGAAATAATTTCACATCTCAGAATCTCTCTTTTTGTGGAGGTAGAAAAGATGGTGTATACTTGAATAGAAGTTCACACAAGGAAGAATAATATGGCAGCATACAATAAGAACAGACAGGACGAGGGTCTCCTCGGGTGTCGGTTCTTCGTTCTTGTGCAACTGTCTTTCTAGTTTTTCTTTTCACACATTAAAAAATTTTTTTTCTCTCTGAAAGAAATTTCAATACATTGATTATTTATAGAATGTTTTTTTTCTGCTTTTAATGTAGACATTTGGAAGACAAGATTCCTCGAGAGCGTTTCACCCTTTTTTCGCTATCATCCGTCGTACACTTGTACGTTTTGAAATTGAGGGTTGACATGTGGGAATAAAGTCTCGTCTAGCGATGTACTCAAACACGTTTCAGTGCTTATTCCTCGAGGGAACAGGGTCGATGAACATTTTTTTCTTTTCTAATTTTTCGTTCGTTTTTGTAATGATTAAGAAAACAAAGCGACATATAGAGATCTTGATCCAGCTAAATTAATGGAAGGGCTTAAAATCACAGTTTCATTTCTAATTTGCATACAAATTAGAATTTAAAATAATAAAAGTCTAGATTCGAATGAAGTTTTCTTTCAATTTTGAATTTAGCAAATAAGTTGGCGAATCCTAAGACTTTTATTAATGAGCTTCTCAAGTCGAGAATTACTTGACTTTTTGATGAGAAGGCAAGGATACAATACAATATCTGGAAGAGAAAAAATTCTAACGACAAAAGGAGTAATAAGAGTAAGATAAGAATCCGACACAGATTAAGCGAGAAAATGCGGCTTTTGGGGTGATGTTAGTACACCACTACTTAAATAGTAGTGTAAAATATTTAGGTCAGCTATAGCCAAAGTCGACGACGTGGAGCTTAGTTTGTGATCTGTAAAGCCATTGCTCTGGTTCGAACTTCGAGATTAAAAAGCTTTCCCCTACTTGCGTGAAAAAATTCTCCTTTTCAACATCCCAGAACGTTTTCCAAGCTGCAATAAAAACCTTAATGAAAGCTTCTTAATCCAAACTCAAATCTTTAAAAATATCTTTTATTTTTAGAAATGCTTTCACTCTCCATAGTTTTATTTTAAACACACTTTCCTTTTAAAAATAGATAAGGGGTGATATTAAATTCAACTAAAAGAATCAACTAGATATTTCATAAAGCTGATATTAAAATTCCTTAAGTTTGAGGAATTTATTGAATATCTGATGATGCTTGACATCAATCGTAAGTTCATAATTGAATTTCTTCCACATTTTTTGCCCGGCCTAACTAAAACAATAGACTTAATGATATCAGGAATATTGTGCAGACGGAAATAAAGTTTATGAGAGATTTTTATCTTCCTTTTATTCCTTGCTATTTCATTCACAATGCCACTCATTTGGGGGGCACATTTGACAGTTAAATTTAATAGACGAAATCACCGAGAATCAGAGAGCCCAGCATTTCATTCGTATTTATTATACGTGAAGAGCTTTATGCATGGAAATTCTCCAGGAAATAATGTATTTAATTGGAAAAATTTTCGCTAAAAAGAATTTAATTCTAAAAGACAATACTTTCCAATTGAAATCACATAAAGTCCTAACTTTCATAACCGACTTTAATTGGATATTTATTTTTCCTATTTATTCAAAAACCTTAATAAGGAACTTCCTCAGGAATTTAAGTTAGATAATTAAAAAATAGGGACATAGAAGTCGAGCGAAATCACGACAATCATGAGAGTCATGATTTCTTGTGATGTTTTATATTAAAGCGAGAAGTGAATGTCCTCCATTCATAGCTATCGCGAAGTTACTACGTGTGTACCTGATGATACTTGTACATACTATATAAGAGCAATCACGTTAATCACTCACAAGTGGCACTGCTTTCGAAGAACGCCTTAGTCTTAAATCCTTTAAGTGAGCTCTCTTCTCTCAGAGTGCGATGACCCATTCTCTCTTTTCTATTCATTTACCTTCCCGTTTGCAGCATAAAAGAACAATTTTTAAAATCAAATTTAATAATGGATACCCTAATTTTCAAATACAATTATTAATTCAAACCATGTTTGTCATGCTTACTGCTTTAATACACTTATTAATTAATTTCTCTAAATTGAAATTAGTTCAGTTCAAAATTTCATTCTTCATTTTACTGAAAAAAAATATTTAATTTCGATACTTTTTACATAAAATGAAGAATTCAAATTTGAATATTTTCATTTTACTTAAAAAATACTTGAATTAGATATTTTCTCGCTCTGTATGCATAATTATTGTTAAAAATCGATTAATTCTACTGAGGGAAAAAATTCTAAATTGAATATTTTTTGAGTAGAATGAAGAAATCGAATGTTTAGAGTAGAACTTGGCTCCAACACCCTTAAATAAAAGAAAATCAGATGTTTTTATAGAAGGGCATTTTATTTATGTAAAAATCCAAAGGGTGTACATGTGGGAAAAATAGAATTCAATAAAATACAATAAAATACAATATTACTTGATATTTTTAAAAATTAGTGTTGAATATAAGTCCTAATTTTTCCTTTTTCATTTTAAAAATAGCGCGCCACTTTTATGTAACAACTAGAGTCAATTTAACTGGTGAGTCAAATCGACAGATCGGATCAAAACGCACCGGCCACGTGCGTTAAGTCTTGTACAGTTGTACAGATTATGTGTTTATTCGCAATATATTTAAAGAAATTACTATTAAGAAGATTAAAACCTGGATATTTTACTTCTAGTGAATAAGTTGAGTGTAAATAAAATTAAATCTTCAATCTAAATGTTTGGCATTTGATTCTGTGTAAGTATTTGACGTATTTGACTTTCGTGTATTCTATATGAATTTTAATTTATCTACATTATTGTTTAATTTTCACTACGAATTTATGGCTTTATTATATTTTAAAACGAGTAATGGAAATCTTTTATTCACTTTAAAATAATAATTATCAGTTTAATATTAAAATAACCAAATTTATAGGTTATGTTTACTTATACATATATATGTATACAATGTATTTGCATATGTATACGTATACAAATTTCGTTATATATAATTATACCAAATCTATTTACAATTTTTTATTTATCATCTATAATTTGTAAGCATAAATTCGTGTAAATGAAAAAATGAAAGTTTTGTCTTCTGAGTATTTAGTTCTCAAATTTTATTCAAAACTCAAACCATCCGATCTAATTTAAAAATTTTAATTGCAAAGGAATCATTTTTCTATTTTTTAGAATACAAATTCAAGAAAAACTTTGACAAGCTCTGCGGGAAATTGAGACGTCTACCTGTTAGACAAACTGAAAATGTCACTCTCCATAAAATTCATTCAAGCACTCCAGAATGAAGAGGAGCCAAAATCAAAACGCCAGAAACTATCGGAAAGTAATATAAATTCCACAAGCGATTGGGACAAGGACTTGACGTTTCGTTGGACCTCAAACACTTGCGCAGAATGTTACAACCAAGAATGCATATTACAACACATTTTGGCACGCGAGAATCTTCAATCGGAAAGTAGATCAGTCTACGAAGTCAAAGAATTTGTCGTCAAGTCATTTGCAGGCCTCCTTAGCAATTCATCAGCAACAAACAATGCTCTAGAAAATGAAACTATAGACTTTTTCGAAAAGATTTTTCATGCCTGCAAGTGCATATTATCAAGCATTAAAATGCAGCAGTTTTTTAAAAGCGATCTAAAACTACTTAATCTTTTGATAAAGTCTTTTATAGAGTTCGAATCTCTAACGCTCAAAACTTCAAATCCTGTTATTAAAACAATGTCTCAGAATTATTTATCTATCGTATTTGACTATTATCTTCAGATTTATAAACAATTCTCGGACAAAGAACGGTTTGTAATATTATTTTTAAAAAACATTCTCTTTTCTTTTTGCAATTTAATAGAGTTTCAAAAAATCGATTCCGAATTGCAAAGATGCATTCAAACTCTATTATTTGCTAAAGTTTTTCAGTCACAGTACAAAAAATTTACTCCTGAAAGTGAAGGAATTCCAAAAACTCTTTTTTCCACTTTAAAAGAAATTGCAAGTGCAGATTCGGAAATCTGTTCAACAATTTTTGAAGTCGTTCTCCGCGTTGCTGTAAAGTCTTACGAATCTGATGCAAAAGTGGTTGACTTAATATTTAGAAATATGGTCCACAGTTCAAACCGTGACAAGAGGATTTTAGAAAAACTTCTTGAATGTTTAATCGGAGTCAATTTGAATATGGAAAACAAATTTGAGAACCTTATGCTTTCTGAATTTCTAAAAAGTTTTGTTGACGAAATCTTCTTAAAAGAACATTTAGATAGCCTGGACTATGAACTAATCGCTGGAATAGTAAGCATAAATCCTTTTATAATAGAGAATGATTTTGAAGACTTTTTAATAAGGACCCTCCCAAAAAAGTCTAACGTAGACGAATCATCTTACTCTCAATTTTTCTTAGCGATATTAAATGCTAGTATTTGTCTTCGACGTGAACATAAATTATTTCTAGAAATATTGAAGGCTACTAAAGAAGTTCTGACCAAAAATTCTGATATCAATTCTGATAATGAAATTATCATTCCTTTGCCTCAAGAATTTTTAATCAAATTTATGGAATCGATTAGAAATATTACTATTTCACAAACCACAGCAATGCTAGAGTCTTTGACATTTTATTTGAAACTTTGCTGTGAAGATATTTCACTTCCAGCTTCTACCAAGTCAGCTTCTGTAAATTTGGAAGTAATTGGGGGCTTGATTATTCCATTCATGAAAGGAATTAAAATATTCGACTCTGCAAGAATAAAAAATGCCCAAAAAAAGTTTTGTTGTGTCCTCGTTGAACTAGGAAGTAGTTTTCCTTCCCTGGCAGAAAGAATTTTGAAAGTGAATTGCAATAAAAGAGTAGTTTTGACTTTTGTAAAAGCTTGTCAAGCTTGGCATGATCTCTGCATTCTAATATCGCATTATGATTTAAATATATCTTCAGATCAATTATCTTCTCTTTTTTCGTCTAAAATATGGTTAAAATTAATTGAAAAAATCGAAACTATTGAAGAAAATTCTGAAGAAGCAGGTTCAGAATTTTCAAAGAGTTTGTTAATTAATTTTACCGCAGAAGAAAAATTGATCGAATCTCGAAATTGTCGATCCCCTTTCTGGATTTCTGTTGTTCGAAATAATCCTGCTGTAATCTCAAATTTAAGTGATCAACAGATATCGGAAATTGCAGAAACTATAGTTCCTAGATTTGCTAAAGATTTTTTAAATGTATGTGAACAGTGGAGTACCAGTAAAGAGAACATTAAATTTATTTCTGCCATTGTTAAACAAGTTATTATAAAAAGTGAAAGTAATATTAATTCTGATACGACAAAACATCTTTTGGGCAAAATTGTTCGAGATTTTAATTGGAAGAAAGTCTTCTCGAAAATTGAAAAGTATACTTCGCGAGAAAGTGAGTTAGAATTTAAAAAGAATAGCAAATCAAAGAATTCTAAAATGATAAAAGAGTATTTTGATCTGCTTTCAGTTATGAATATATCACATTTGAATCGTGATGTCAGAATGGTTTTATTTATTCTGATATCTTCTATCAATCTAGAATTTTCCCAGGAAATATCTGAAAAAGGTAATGAAATATTGTTGGACCTTCTTCAAGAAAATGATATAGACATTTTACAATTTCCGAACCGACAACTTTTAGTTCATCTGAACTCATTTTCTAAAGAGGTCTTGTCCCAAGTTTTTGAATTACCTCTCAAAAACGAGTCTTTTAATTCTCTAATTAGCTTCTTAGATTCAAATGAGATTAAAAATGAAATAATAACCGTTTTTCTCAACACCGTTCAGAGACTAAAGCGACATATTAATTCTGAAGAGATGCAAAAATTAAGAATGTTAATTGAAAAATGGAATAATCAATCGTCTACAGAAAAATATAGTACTGCTTATATAGTGAGCTTCACTTTTACTTTAAAAGATAAAATTTCTGAGAAAAATGTTAATGAAGAATTGAAAGAGATTACGAACAAAACTCTGCTCGATATTTTGAAAAATTCTGATGTTGAATCGAAAATTAGTGAAGAATGCTTGAAACTATTGGAACTAGTTTTAAGAAATCGATCGCTTTTAGGAATTGCACACGAAACTGTAAATCTGATATCAACGGCTATTTTGCACAACCCAAGTGAAAATGTTCTGCGACCCTTTTTGGAAACTCTAAGCACCGAAGAATTTAACTTATTTTTAAAATATTTACAGAAACAAACGACTTTTGCCCTAGGAGAAGACAATGAAGATATATTAAAAAATAGCCTGTTAATATGGGACTATACTGTCAAAGTTGAACTTGCTGAAGCTCGAAATAGGCTTCGTTTAACAGCGATTAATAATTTATTCTACACTGTAGAAAAAGCTTCGATTCTCGAAAAACATTGGTTATATTTGTTAAATTTATTCCAGACGATTGTAAGCTCTAAATTTATTCAAATCTCGGATCAAAACATTGATTTGATTCTCCTTTTTTGTATGAAATGTATAAAACGAGTTGGTCTTTATGCATGCAGAGATATTTTAGCATTGTATACTTTAATAGTCAAATTAAGGACAGATTTCGTAAAGACCAAATTGTCTATTTTAGTTCTCTTGAACAGAGAAATAATTAAAGCCTTGAGTGACGAAGGAAAAAAATTGGCTAACGCAAACGATCAATATCAACTGGAATGCTTGGTTCTTGATCTCGAAAAATTCGTTATTTCATTGAAAAAATTAGGGGGAAATGTGTCTGAAATTTTTCCTTACATGCTGACTGATTTGGTCGAATGGTATTCTTATCATTTGCTGACAAAGAATTTGAAAAATACTTTGGAGATGATTGTACAACATCTCTTGAGTAATTGTGAACATGCAACGATTGAATTTATAAATCGAACTTTACCTTTAGCTTCACAAAGAATATTTAAAGAACTTGTCACGATGTATAGGAGATACTATAAGTTTACAGGAAACATTTAGAATTAGCATAATTAGTTATTTTTGTAATTATATTGTACAATAAATGGAACTTTTTTAAGCAAGTTAAGTTTTTTTTATTCAAAGAGATTCGAATTCTCCTCCAACGCACACGTAAAATAGCAAATTAGAACAGGTACAAGAAAAGTTAAATTAAAATATTTCTAATATAAGTTTTTGGAATATTTGAATTAGGGATTGAATATCTTGCGAGTATCAAAAGTAGGTCAAAAGCCATGACGTGAATGTCGACCTACTTGAGTAGTGTTTAGAGTTGAACATAATTTTTCTTTATTGGTTTATTTATATTAGAAATATCCTCAAATGGAAAGAACTCTTTCTAAAAACTCGAAGTGTGCGTCTTTGTGAGAAGCTAATTTGTAATTAGTGATTTTAAAAGGTATTAAAAAGTTAAGCCTTTTGAGAATTAAAAAAAAAATTGAATTTATAATTCGCTAAATTTTAATGCTTTAATTATTGCATTTTATACGTATACTTTTTTATTTCGATGAGTTCAAATTTTCAAGGAATGATTTTCAAGAATCTGTATACAGAACATTTTTCTGAGAGTCATTTTCTATTCAAGTTTAAATTCGATATGGATATCGAAAAGCAATATAGTTGATTAAAAGATTAAAAGATTAAATTTTTTTTATATTGAAAAATACAGATCGATAAATATCGGCCAAATTGAGAAGGATATAATAAAACTAAAATAGAGTCAATTATGAAAACTTTACAAAACAATTTTTGTAGTTATTTCTTTAATTGAAATAAAAATTTCTTAAGGAAGTATACTAAAAATTAATATTATCGTCTTATTTTATTTGGCAAGTTTCGTGTTTTCCATCGATTATACTTGAGTTAAATGAAGCAGCTTTTAAAATAGCTTTCAAAGTGAACCTTTGCAAATCGATATTGATGTATTGTGTATAATTCTATTTCATTGTAGATTCTTTAACAAACAATGCTAATTACATTGTATAATTCGTAACTTAGACTTATATTTCGATTTTCTTTACAGATGTTTATAAATGACAAATTTAAACAGAAAGTGTATTTGTAAAGTACAAAAATATTTCAATATATTGTAAATACGTCCGAATACATAAAAGCTGGACTTGAATTGAAAGTACAGGTAAAAGGAGGATGACACAGTTGGCTCTATTTCAGATGGGGTGAGCGACTTCTCAAGTATCGGATTTTGAAACGAGAGGTGTCAAGAGATTCCTTTGAAAACTGGTAATCTGATCCCAAGAAACTCATTCAACCTTTCTTCAGAAACGGGAATTAAATGTCGTTTTCGCGTTTCTTATAACGAGAATGCTACTTTTTCGATTCGAAAGCAGTAGATAAAATAAAAATAATAAAAATAATAAATACTACATATTTTGAAATAGTACCTTTAAATTTGGATATAAATACTTTGAGGAATTAATAATAAACTAGACATGAATATCAAATTTATGGGATGATACTGAATTACAAATCTGAAAGGAAATCATTTACCTAAATTCTAGAGAATAGACTCCAGTGTAAAGCGGAATGCTCAGAATGTTAATCATTTAATAAGACATAATCGCCTAATGGGACTCGCATTCAACTACGAAGTCGTACACGACCTCAACGATACTAATGTCGGGATATTACAAAATATGATTTACATTCGCAGCTTATTCTGCTCTAATTTTAAAAATAAAAAATACTATCTCATTCTCTTTATTAATTTAGAATATTTTTTATCGAAGATCATACAATGATTTATCTATACTTTTATTCATGGTTGATATCTTAATAAATTTCTATTATTGTTATTCTCATATTATATTATAGGAGGTTTAATCTAACAAAATAAGACATTATTGTTTTTTTTAATTTATTCAATATACCTATACAATAACTTTTTGTTTGTTTCAGGTTGGAATGATAAATGGTAGCAACCAACGGGATGGTGTATGAGGAGATTGTGGGAGTCCGGGGCAGCTGACCCCAGCCCCCTCGGACGCTCTTCGTTCGCGAGATGCCCCACAATCTCAACACAACTTCCGCCAATTCAGCAAATTCGGGGCCCAACCATCAGGCCTGTCCTCCACCACAACCCTATCAGCGAATCAGTGGAGATGGGTTTCAACCAGAAGTATTTTCTTCTTTTATTAAGAAAAGAGATTTTAAATCCACATATTAATTTCAAATTTTAAAATATGATATAAATATCTTTTAAAAAACTGATTTTGGATATTTTTTTTGCAGAAAGAACCAGTGGAGTTCGAAACTTCTTATCTTCGAGGGGCTCCGGCAGAGGTGGAGGCTCTCGTCCATAACATCAAGGAGGTCGCTCAGCAATTTCTCTATCATTGGAGAACCTTTCCGATCGCCTTGCCTCCTCCTCTTTCAACCTGCAGCGATGGAGAAGACACCTTGGCTCGAAAAAAACATCACCTGAGGGACCTTTTTGTCGCCCCCAGTTTTGACGAATTGGATGCAGTTGCTGTCGACAGTAAAGGAGAGCCTAGACGACTCACCAACAAGCAGCTAGAAAGCATCAGAGAAAGGGGGTAAGCCTTCACAAAGAAAAAGAAATCCTTGAAGTTTCTCTGATCTTCCTAGTTTCATAGAAATTTTGCTTCTGTACTCTCTTAGAGACTAAAATTTATAGACATAGTCCATAGTTTATCACATATTTGACTTTCTTGTTCGTAATGTAGAAAGAGCTCTCAGATAAGAAAGCTATTCATTTTCGTGACGTCTTGTCCATTTTTTGTTTAACTAATCTTATTGCAAATTCAATTTGTAGGATAATGTCATTAATAGTGAGCCACTGAAAATGGAAGCCTATATCTATATATAACTATATATATATATTATATATCTCACTATTCTGATCGTTACCCTATTTTGAAAACCAGAAATTTACTTTAGAGATCCTGTTGATTTTGATAAATCCTTCTTTCTCTTATTAATCCCATTTTCATTTAATAATAAATGTATTATTTTTTTTGTGGAAGTCTTCAGAAGAATACCTCTTGGTTCGGCATTATAGAACCGTGAATTAGGTCACTTGAAAGTCTTTTAAAATCTCTTCTTCGAGAACTTTTGACTTTGAGGCGAATTTTTATGTCTCTCATGTTCTGTAACGATTTTTCTAAAGCTTGCACAAGGATAAGTATGGAAAACCGAAGAAGCTGAATGTCGTTCAATTGGAGAGCATTCGGAGATGCGGGTACGTCACGCACTCACGACACTCCACATTTACTCATGAGTGACTTAACAAAACTACAAATTTGTGTAAATGTTTACCCACTTCAAAAAGTCCACAAAAGCTTCACGTAATCATCATCACAAACGCAGTGTTTACTGTCTGCACGTCTTGCTATTTTACTACTCATTAGGCAGTGTTGGGGAAGTTAATAAAAACCTCCCTCCATGAGGAAGCAATAATATCAAAAAATGTATGTTTGAAGCTCAAACACTTGACAAAATTTTAATCTATAGAGATCGAAATTTAATTGGAACCTTGAACAAGTTAATTGAAAATTGCAATTGAATGTTACTTAAGGATATTTTTTTCCAATTGGATGGCACGTACTTCCCAATACTGTGATAGATCTTTTTTTTCAATATTTATTTTTTCCTTACTTCTTGAATCTGGGATACCTATTTAAAAATTGTTTTTTAACGAGAAAAGTATGGTTAATAAATTCTATTATTTTATTTCATAATTATGAAATATTCTGGCATTTAACTTTCCCTCTTTCAACACAAAAACATAATGTGGCTTTGTATTTTGCAAATACATGTGTTCTCAGCATGATGTGGGATTTATATTATTTAGCAAATGTCTTTCATCTTATCTTCGAGTGGTGTGGGATGAATAATTCTATTTAGTTTATAATCAAGTTGTAATTTTCCCATTTTTGATAGTAAAATTTCCCAAATTGATTTAATATTTCTCAAAAACCTTTCCTCTAATCAGTAGAATTTTAGGCTTAAAATATAGTCAATTAGATTAAAATTTCGTAATTTTTTCCTTATGAAATATACATTTCAAGTAGCAAGTTGCCTTCTAAATATTAAATTAATAAAATATCGAAGATATTTCAAAATCAAAAGGTAAGTATACAATTTTAATGTGCAGCTTCCAAAAATGTTTAATAATTTTAAAAAATTTTCTGTTATACTAACATTTATTGATTTACGAAACTCAAAAAAGTTTTCAATTCTAGATTCTTGGCTAGTTTACTTTGTAGATAGAAAAATACTTATCAAAGATTTATAGTTCACCATTCTGCTTTAGGAACTGGTACTTTTTTGTAGTAACCGAACTGTTTGTTTTCCAGAGAATTTGAAGTAGACTCAATCAATTTTCCTGGTCAAATGCATCGATGGAGATTGAGTGCTCTTTTACAACGAGGTAGAGATAGAAGAAGAGAAGCTCTACTAACTGATCTCGCTTTAGCTACAAGATTTTTAGTCGTAACTGCAAAAGCTAGATTAGTGTCTCACTGTTTTAGCGTTTCACAGTCATTCAGGTCGATGTTGACTGGACTTCTTAGACTTTTGGGTAAATTAAATTTTAACAGATTTAATTTTATGAGAATTTTTTTTTATATTCAAAGAGTTACGAAATGTTTTTAATTCTTGTCAAATAAACTCTAATCTTATTTAAATTTAATTTCAGACATTATAGTTGGCGTTCCATCATTACAAGCACAAAATTTAGATGCCAAAATTCGAGAAGAGCGATGTCGATACCTCGTAGCCGAGTTAGTTTGCAGGGTAAAGATTCATCAAATTTAATTTATATTATATAAACTTGCTCTCTATAATAGCTGGAGCTGAATGTTAAATGAACATTGTATTTTCTTGACAATTGATTGATTAATTAATTCCTTGAATCTCTGTATTCGTAGGCAGAGTACGAAGACTCGTTGGAGTTGCTCTGTGGTTTTGTCCGAAGACAACTTCGACGAGCCACTATGGAGAAGTTTGAAGTCGAACGAGAATCTTCACAATTGTTGCCTGTACCAGTTCCTTTTGTTTTTGGAACTCCTGGAGGAGCTGCCGTTGACTTGCGACTATTTAGCAGAGACATTATTAGAAAAGCTTTGCCGACACTAGTTGCAATTTTGGAGAGAGAAACAAGAGGCTGGTTTCTGCATTTCAGAGAAAGACTTATTTCAGAACTGAGGGCTCAGAAGAAAACTGACGAGGAAATTGAGCGAGTAGGCCTATAATTTAAATTTGTATTTAAAATAAAATTTACAAGCTTTCAATTTTCAAATAAATATCGCAAATTTTTAAATTTCAGGAAGTAAATGAGGCGGTGATGCGAGAATACTTACAGCGAGTATACTCTAGTATTTTATCCCATCCAGATATCCACGCTTTAGGTGAAGGAATCGCACAGCTTCTTTTGCAACAAGCACAATCAGTCGTACTAATGCATAGAGCAGTGGAAAATGTCCAACGAAGATTAAACCAAACAAAAGACACTCTTCGAGAGCACATCGAACGTGAGCATCCAGTATTGTCTCGAATTGGTCCCTGGATGCGAGACAGAATGCGAGAAGCTGAAGCAAATTTCATTGATGAGTGTGAATGGAGTGCACATGAGGAAGCTCTTACTTTGTGCAGTCACCAAAATCTTCAACAGACGGTTTACTTTCTTAATCGAGATTTGACTTTTATGCGAGAGGTGATTTTCATTTTTTTAAACATTGAATTACATATTATATACTTACTGAACTGTTAATTGTTTCGGATGGATAATTTATGAAATTACTTTTACAGAGAGAACCTGTTCTACTGAAGGAGCTACGAAAAGTGAAGACCCCGACAAGAAGTTTCCAGTGGCCGACACAAATTTGGCTTCCCAGGAATTGGATTGTTAGGCGCAGTTTTCAGGGCCAGTCGGAAATTATTCCTACAGTTTTAAGTAATACTCCTACTTCTATCACGACACCTCGTGCCGATCCAAATCAGCCTATTTTTCTCGTAGAGCGAGAAATAATTCATACGACGACAACGAGGTATGAATTTTCGATCTCTATTTTTTATAAGTATTTAAAATAAAACTTTAAAAATGTGTTAAATCTTTATTTAACCCTTGTTTATTTAAATTACAGATGGCCCATGTGGCGGTGGATAAATTACATAGCGAGAACCTGGTGTTGGACTTGGAATGCAATGTTTCTGTTGGGAGTGGCAGTACCCTGGGCCAGTCCTGTCTCATTGAGAGCTCTTTTATTAGTCGAACCATTTACACCCGACTTGGAACTCAGTCAACTAAACGGGACTCTTTTCCCCCGAAAATCTTCACAAACTCCCACACTTTGTTCTCGACTCACGACTCTTTGGAGACACATTAGCAAAAGTCGAACGCATTTTGAAACAGAACCTGATACTGGTAATTTATATATTGAATAAACTCTGATATTTTTAAAAAATTACCTACATCTCATTAGATTTGTTCAATTTAAAATATTTTCTTCTAGGTTTTATTGGGAAAGGAATGACGAGACATATTAATCGACTGTGGAACTACGGCGTGAAAGGTCTACTAGGAACGCTTGTGATACTCTTCATTTTTCCTGTAGTCTGTGTTCTCGTCAGTTTTGGATCCCTTTTTATTGCTCTTACCGCAATAATGTGGTATGTCCTCAATATTTTTTATCATATTTTTTTCTATTTAATATATGACAATTGGCTTGTTATGTATAATGTCTATTACAGGATGCCTTTGGTGACTTTGATCCTGCATGGATTTATGGCTTTAATCGTGGATTTAGACTGTCCTGAAACAAGTCGGAATCGCTATCTCGTCGTGATGGAAGCCTTACTTTGGAATATCGGCGCACAAGGATTTCTACAACCGATTGCTGCCTTGTTTGTCGCCGTTGTAATATGTCCCATTATTTCCTTCATAATACTAACTGGTTAGTAATTTTTTTCAAATTAACATAATGAATCCAGATTCATAATATCAAAATTTATAATTAAATTACGTTTTTTAAATATATTTTTCAGTGGCTGTGATACGTTATTGTATTAGAGTCGTCTGGGATGCGTTGATGTTTCACTTGGTGATAAAAAATAGAGGAAGAATTCCTGCTAGTGATAGTTTCGTTGTGAAGCGAATCGCCGGGCCTGGTCTGGCCTCTGACTATTATTATCAAGTAGGCAGTTTTTATGAAAGAAGTAGAAAGATAATTCAAATATACAAAACTTAGAGCTTAATCAATTGTTGTCCTTAGACAAACATAAAACGTATAGAATTGTTCATTAATTCTAGAAAAGAATGCAAGAATCTAGAACGTATAAACACATATTTTTTACAGGTGAGACCAGAACAAGCATTAGCAGCTTTTGAAGCTAAACTTGAACTAGATGAGTTGCTAGCCTTTCAACAAGAAATGGAACGACTAATAACCCAGCCTCAACGAGATTTTACACAATTTGTTGAAGCTTGTTTCGGACCCTTCGCTGCGAGTCTCGCTAAAACGAAAGATCCTTACAGAACTCTTGAAAAGGAAGCAAGAAGTTTGATTTCTGTTCTCCACGAAAAACTTGATCGACGTAGAAAGGATTTACAAACTGGACTTGGAGTAGTCGTCAGAAGTAAAATTAAATTAACAACCTACGATTTAAAAGTAAGCTTAAAGACATCCTTATAACCAACAGAATAGATTTGCAATAATAATATTAAATATGAAATATTATACTTAATTGTCAATAGGTGGTGATTCAGCAAGGAGCGATGATGTTGGAACGCCTCTACCCTTCTCACGTATTCGCTCGACTTTCGACCAGCGAGGATGACTTTTGGGAAAATAAAGGTTTAAGTGTGGGTGATTGGGCCGGTCTTGCAGGTCTCATGTACGCTGAGATTTTCAGTTTGAATTTTCTTCAGCCCCTGGATGATACTGACACGAAGTTTAAACTTGAACCTCATCCTGGAATCGATTTATCTCGATACACGGATATGGTTCATAATACTGAGTTGGGTGGAATTAACGGGCCCGATTTACTTGGAGCCGTTTATGCACCTCGAGGGAATATTCAAGTCCATAGTCCTTACCTGGAAGTCTCGGCTTTTAATCCCAGAGCTAAACAGCCAAGCAACAGTAGAAAGTCAGACAAACGGTGGTGAGATTTTTTTAACCTTCCTTTTGATTAAAGAATTGTTTTTTTAATAAGTCAGAATTACTTTAAATCATCTATTGAGTCTACAGAACATTTAGTGATCTGAATTCTTTATAAATCCTACAAATTTAAATCACTTTTCGATAATTCATTTCAAAACCTTTTTAGTGAAAACACCGGATTACTAACATCAACAAAATTAAGACGTCGTACCATTTCCCGAAATGGAGGTTCCGAAGGACGATGGCAGCCCTGGAAACGACAAATGCGGCCTTATAGTGCCGAAAAACTTCTAATTCCTCTCCCAATTCCTCATCCAGCGCACATTGCAGTTACGATTCACAACCGTGACTCTGAAGATCCAATTCCCCTAGATTCCGAAATTTGCCAAAATATCCTCCGAGCTATCGAAGAATCGCCTGGAGAAATGGCAATCGAAACCGTCGGTCGTTTCCGTGGTGGTGGTGATTCAAGTTTTGATTCTGTAGCCTCTCAATCCTCCGTTTCCATTGACACTGGCTTAGACAAAGCCGACGAGACCCAGGAAAGTGGTAACGAGGAAAAAGAGGGAGAGACCTACCACTGGACTCTTTCCAATTGGGGAGGTGGCATGGCTAGAAGAAGAAATAATTCTGGATCCGTAAAAGTCGACCTCGCTTCCCCAGAGGACGTCACTCTGGATACCGATACCACTAGAGTTATGTTCAGTACGTATGGAACAACGGTCTGAAATTTTGTAACATACGCCGATCTTTTTAGGATATTAGCGATTATGAAGTGTAGCGTTTTCAATGGCAGTACAAAGCCTAACTTTTTTTTACTTTTTCTTTTCGAATCGAATTATTACAGAATAAGAGAACGCTTCTTCTTCTTTTTATTATTAATTAATTCGATTCCCCCAATCGATTCAAGGGAATCGAATCTTTTGACAATGCATTATTTCTGCTGCACCAGTGATTGACAAAAATTTCAGTGTATCGATTTGGAATATTTTAGTTTGAAGGCTTTAATTTTAATTTTGGATATTTAAAATAAAAATTTTTTAATTTTTTTAAGTTTGAATTGGTTAATTTTCATGAAGTGTAATTTTTTTCATGGATTTTAATGGTCACCTTGAACCAGGAAACCGAAAATTTCATTTGTTGAAAGAAAGTTAAGAATATGCGTCAGGGAAAAGGGTTTTCTTATCTCTTTCAAATTGAATCAGAAATTCAGAATTATTTATTTTCATTTTGAACTTGTGGTTTTTATTTTCAAAACTATTTTCTTCCATATTGAAAAAATTGATCTTGGAATTGAAGTTTTGATATTCCGCGCAAAGTGATAGCTCAGAAGCACCGAAATATTCTTAAGTCCTTTTAAATCTTTCGAATTAGTGAATCTCATATTTATACGCGTTGTAAGTATTTGACGAGAAAAATGTTGCGGAATCAATGACTAGACTCGATTTTATTAGAATGAAAAGCAAATCGATATAGGTAATTCGGAATTAACGTTTTATTCGAAAGATATCGTCCTTTTCGAATTCTATTTTAAATATTAAGAGAAACGCTATTGATATAATGTATATAGATAGGCGATTATGTACGGAAATTATTTGATTATGCGTGAGATTTGTTAATCTAATGATACTGCAAAGACATACTTTATTGTTATTAATATTCCGTCAAAAGATCATCTGAAGTTCGTCTAAGATTCTTTCTATCACATTATTAGCTTGTTTATAAAAAAATAACGCTTATCGTTAAAAAATTTAATGAAAAACTTCGGAGAAAAAATTTCTCTTCCTATTTTATTCATAGTTAAGATTGTATACAGTCTATTATTTTTATTTATTAGAAGTTTGTTTAGAAAAAGTTTTCTTTACAAATTTATTTACTTCTAACGGAGAATTTATTAAGAATTAAAACGTTTTTTTCTAACATAAAAATGGTTGGATGTGGAGAAATTTTTTCACTAGAGGTCCGCTTACAACTCAAAACAACCCTTCATCTAACGCATGTGTGGCATAATCGAACTAATGTTGTGACGACGTATCTTAGTTAGAGTACAAAAATAATACTGATTTCCTATGAAGACAGTCGACTGTAAAATAAAAATTGATCGAAGCAAATACCGGAACGCAGACAGAGTCGGAGTTACATAAAGAGCAGTAAATACATAGTCCAAATTCATAATCGCTTCTTGAAATATAATTTTTAGAGCTTTATATGTTTCGATGCATCGATCTCATTAAATTTTACTATTTTACCTTCGGTGGGTCAAGTTATTAATCAAAATCGATCAAATTTGTACAGTTACTTTAAGTGTAAAGTCGAGGATTTGTACAGTTATTTCTCTTGAACCATTTAAAATTTGATAAAAATATTCCTCTATTTCTTTGAAATAATCAAAAAATTCATTTAGTGTTGATCCAAGAAAGTCTAGAGGAAATTTTTCGTGGATTTGTAGAATAGTTGGAAATTTGTTTCGTCGACTCTGCTGAGAATTGTACCTTCGGCTTTTTAAGCACATGTCCAGAATAGGTAATAATTTATCAAACAGAGCTGTATCCATCCAGGAGAGAAATGAAGGAAATCCGTCAAAATTGACGATTTAAGATTGTTTAAAGAATCAAAACCCTTATTTTAGAAAACCGTTATAAATAATCTAGAACACATACTAGATATAGAAGTCCAAAACAAAAAGCCTAAGTAGCTGATTCACATTATAAAATGGTATATAAAGAATACAGATGGTATTAAAAAAATAAATTCCATTAACGAAAGGATCGGTAGTGTAGTAATACAAAAAAGGCAAGATTGGTGATTTCAAAATTGATATTAGGTTCTGTAATCGAAACGAAAATCTGTAGAATTATTCCATTTTTAGAAAATATTAGAATTCATTACGTAATTGTCTAATATTTTATTTTTTGATCTTCTTTTCTGGAACTAAACCATTTTTTATAGTCTTTAAGTTTTATGTTTAAAACGACATTCACGTCTCTCAATCAAGGAAACGAATAAACAATTCCGACTATTTTGAAAGCTCTCTGCATTAATTAAATCTTCGTTGTAAGGCATCGCTGTAAATATGTGAATGAATTTTGATTTTGTAGTTTCCAAAGAGTTGATAGCACTAGTTTTATGACTTGGACAAAAAAGATTCAATTGTAAGATTCTTCGTTTTTGTTAGTTTTACTCATAGAATCTCGATTTTGTATCTCTATTTGACACTGACTAATTAATTAATTAAATAACTAATAATTATAAATACAAATAAGGGATTGTACTCGATTCTAATCTAAGAATGTTTTTTGAAAACCAATTTTTTTTTGTTATTGATGCAGTTTTTTTGCCTCAAGTTTTGTTGATAGTACCTCAGAGCAGGGGCTAATTTTATTGAATCGTATACAATATTCACAAGACACGTAAACGTAACTTATGAGCTGATGTGAATATTATTTTTGCGTATTTAAAACGCATGCTTTTATTATGGGAACGATATGTGTATAATTTAAGGGTAGAATTTTGTCATTTTACGCCGAATCCAATTGTCAAAATAAAACGTATTTGAATCGGAAATATTATGTTTTTTTAATATTCTTATACTTAATGTTAAACTGAAAGTTTAGTTTTATTTAGTATATACGGTGATGTCCCATGAATTAAAGGCGGCAAAATTTTTAAAAAATAATCAATAATTTACGATTAATCGAACGAGATTCGAGTAATCGATGATCGAATCCATTCAGTGTTACCAGACGTATGGTAATTACCGTATTTGTACGGTAATTTTGAGCGCCGTAAGGTGTACGATTATCTTACAAAAAAGTACGGTATTTGTACGGTAATTTGGAAAAATGTAGGGTATTTTTTTTTTCAAGATTTTTTAACAATACTAGCGCGGAATTACTGAGGAAATATTCGATATGATTCGAATTGTCGCGCGGAGCGCTGTCACGTAACAATGAAGAGATTATCGTGAACATTCCAAAATTATTTGAATACTTAGCGCGCAAAAAGCATTGCACGGCGCATGCGCGTAACTAAAGCCGCGTTCCTATGTTCATGAGAGGTCCTAAAAAAAAAAGGGCACTCAGCGATAGAGTTCTTAAATTCTCGAGAACTTAAATTCAGGTTATATGACCGAGAATATGACAGAATTTATGAGAATTTAAAAGAATTTAAGAGAATTTAAGAATTTATGATTTGTAGAAAAATTGTTATTGTTTACATTATTTACATAGTTAAATTTTAGTCATTTATTAGCTAAGGCATATTTAGGAATGTAACATGCAAAAAAACAGCTTACTAGTTAACTAAAGCCACAAAATTCATCTTATAATAAACGTTACTTCATAGGTTATGTTACTGACTAACATAACCTATACTCTGCACATATTTATGACAGTTTTTTCATTTACTACTTGTGTAAAGCTGATTAAGAAGTAATCGAAGTACAAAAAAC